>PVIH01010338.1:0-76144 GCA_004025045.1 Sigmodon hispidus
ATGGAAAAAAAAAAATTCAGAGGGAAAGATGAACACAAAGAAAATATAGGTGTAGCAATCTTATTTGTATGTCTACCCTTGATAAGCCATGCTTATCATTCTTATCCTCTATATAGTTATTGTTAACTCTTCCACATTTTAAATTCTTTTTACTGTGTGTTTTTTTTTAATAAATACAAAATAAAGGAAAAAAAAAAAACATCAAAAATTAACTTCTTTAATTCTCTTTCTGGGATGTACCCAAAAGAATTAAAAGCATGAACCTAAAAAAATAAAAAAATAAAAAAAAAATAAAAAAATAAAATAAAATTGTTGCACTCAGTGTCTGTGTTAGTGGTGTTATATTTAGGAAGTGGTCACCTGTGCCAGTCTGTTCAAGGATATTTCTCACATTCTTTTCTATTAAATTCAGTGTAACTCTGGTTTATTTTGAGGTCTTTGATCAAACTGGATTTGAGTTTTTTGAAGGGTGATAAATAAGGATCTATTTACATTCTACTACATACCACTATCCTGTTATGGCAGGATCATTTCTTGAAGATAATATCTCCTTTTCATTATATATTTTGGCCTCTGTCAAAAATCAGATATTTATAGGTGTGTGAATTAATGTGAGGGTCTTTTATTCAATTCTATTCATACACAAGTCTGTTTCTATGCTAGTACCAAACTTTTATTATTATTATTATTATCATCATTATTATTATTACTATAGCTCTATTGTAGAGCTTGAAGTTAGAGATGGTGATGCCTCGCTGTAGAGGAAAATAAGAATTTACCCAGGTAAACACTTGTGATGTCAAGAAACTGAATCCCGTTGGGGCGTGGCCAGCTTCTGGGAGATCCCAGGTGACTGATTCTCTTTGTTCTGGGATGAAGCTGTCAACACCTCCCCCTGTATGCCTCAGCCCCATTTATCTCCTAGATTTGTTTATTGCCTAATAAGTGCCTTTTTTCCTTAAATATTAACTATGTTAAAAAGCAGTTGAAATCCATTCAGCTATACCTCTCAAAATTATATTATTAAACATATTCTTATGGTAATCCTAGAGTTTTTGTTGTTCAAGTATTGATAGTTTAATTTTTTTCCTCTTTGATTTGTATCCCCTTAACCTCCTCTTGTTGTCTTATGCTTTAGCTAAGACTTTTCAAATTATATTGAATAGATAAGGAGAGAGTGAACAGCCTTGTCTTGTTCCTGATTTTAGTGGGATTGCTTTGTGTTTCTCTCCATTTAGTTTGATGTTGGCTGTTGACTTGCTGTATATTGCCTTTATTATTTTTAGGTATTTTCTCTGTATGCCTAATCTCTCCAGGACTTTTATCATTAAGGAGTGTTGGATATTGTCAAAGTTTTTTTCAGCATCTAATGAGATGATCATGTTTCTTCTTCCTCTTCCTCCTCCTCTTCCTCCTTCTCCTCTTCTTCTTTTTCTTCCTCTTCTCCTTTCAGGTTGTTTATATGATAGATGACATTGACAGTTTTTCATATGTTGAACAATTCACATATCTCTGGGATGAAGCCTACTTGATCATGGTGGATGATTTTCTTTTATATGTTCTTGAATTCAGTTTGCCAGTATTTTGTTGAGTATGTATGCATTAATTTTCATGTGGGAGATGGCACAATAATTGTTTTGTCTGTCTTTCTTTGTTACATCTTTGTGTGGTTTTGGCATCAGAGTGACTGTAGCCTCTTAAAAAGAGTTTATCAATGTTCCTTGGGTTTCAATTGTGTGGAACAATTTGAGGAACATTGGTATTAGTTCTTTTTTTGAAAATCTTGTAGAATTCTGTGCTGAAATCATCCAGCCTTGGAGTTTTTTTTCACCGTCCCCCCCGGGAGACTTTTAATAACAGCTTCTATTTCTTTGGGCTTATAGATCTTTTCCAGTCATTTTTCTAATCTCAATTTAATTTTGGTAACTGGTACCTGTCCAGAAACCTTCTTCTGGGTTTTCTGATTTTGTAAAGTAAAGATTTTTAAAGTATGATGTAATGATTCTCCGGATTTTCTAGGTGGCGTTCTTATGTCCCCCTTTTCATTTCTGATTTTGTTAATTTGGATATTCTTTTCAGACTTTTGGCTAGTTTGCATAACAGTTTGTCTACCTTGTTGATGTTCTCAAAGAACTAACTCTTAAATTCATTGATTCTTTGAATTGTTTTGCTTGTTTGTTCCAATTTTATTGATTTTAGTCCTGAGTTTGATTATTTCCAGCTGTCTACATTTTCTGGGTTTGTTTTTAACTGTTCTATAGCTTTCAGCTGTGCTGTTAGGTCTTTTTGTGTGAGATTTCTCTCGTTTTGTTTTTATGTAGGCACCTAACGCTATGAACTTTCCTCTTAGCACTGCTTTCATTGTGTCCCATAATTTTGAGTATGTTGTAGATTCATTTTCACTGGATTCTAGAATGTATTTAATTTTTTCTTTACTTTTTTTTTTTTAACCTAAAAGTGGTTGAATTGAGAGCTGTTCACTTTCCATGAGTTTGTAGGCTTTTTGTGATTTGTGATTCTGTCGAACTCTAACTTTAGTTCTTGGTGGTCAATAGCATACAAGGGGATTATTCCCACTTTTTTGTATCTATTTATATTTTCTTTATGAACAAATATGTGGTCAATTTAAGAGAAAGTTTCATGGGGTGGTGAGATAAAGGTTTATTCCTTTGTGTTTGGGTTAAAATTTCTTTATATGACTATTAATTCCATTTGAGTCTTAACATCTTTTAGATTTCTTATTTCTCTGTTAAGTTTTTATCTGGTAGCCCTATCCATTGGCAAGAGTGGTATATTAAAATATATTCCTCTATTAATGTTTGGTGTTTTATATGATATTTAAGCTTTAGTAATATTTATTTTACATATATGGCTGCCCTTGCACTGGAAGTGTAAATAAATGTTCAGAATTGAGCTTTACCTTGTTGAATTTTTCCTGAGATGAACAAGTAATGTCTATCCTAATGTTTTTTGTTTGATTTTAGTTTGAAATCCATTTTGTTAGATATTAGGATAGCTACAGTAGCTTATTTCATAAATCTATTTGATTGGAAAGTTTTTTTCCAACCTTTTACTCTGAGCCAGTGTCTGTCTTTGAAGTTAATATGTGTCTGTTATATGCAGCAGAAGGATGGGTTTTGTTTTTATTATCCATTGCTTTAGCCTGTGTCTTTTTATAGGTGAATTGAGTCCATTAATATTAAGGAATATTAACAACCAGTGATTGTAAATTCCTGTTATATTTGGTGATTGTGTGTGTGTGTGTGTTTCCATTCTTATGGTTTTCTTTCTGTGGGATTATCTACTGCTTGTGGTTTGTAGGTGTATCTAGCTTCATTAGGTTGGAGTTTTTCTTCTAATGCTTTCTGTAGGGCTAGATTTATGGATAGGTATTGTTTAAATATGGTTTTGTCATGAAATATCTTGTTTACTCCATCTATGGTGATTGATAGTTTTGCTGAGCATAGTAGTCTGGGCTGACAACCATGATCTCTTAGTGTCTGTGTTGCATCTGATCAGGACCTTCTAGTTTTCATTATTTTCATTTAGTTGTCTGGTGTTATTCTGATCAGTCTGTCTTTATAAGTTACTCGGCTTTTTTCCTTTGCAGCTTTTAATATTCATTTTTGTTCTGTAGGTTTAGTGACTTGCTTATTATGTGGCAAGCAATCTTTTGTTGGTGGTCTAGTCTATTTGGTGTTCTGTAGACTTTTTGTATACTTAGTGGCATTTTCTTCTCAAGATTGTGAAAGTTTTTTTTCTATGATTTTATTTAATATATTTTCTGTGCCTTTGAGCTGGTTTCCTTTCCTTCTATTCCTAGTAGTTTTAGGTTTGGTAATTTAATGTGTCCCTAATTTCTTGAATGTTTTATGTTATTATTTTTTGGCTTTATTGGTTTCTTTGACTGATATATCTATTTCCCCTATCAAGTTTTTTATGCCAAAGATTCTCTTTTCCATCTTTTGCATTCTGTTGGTAGCTCTTATATCTGTAGATTGTTTCTTCAGATTTTGTTTTACTTCTATCATTCCCTAGGTTTGAGTCTTCTTTATTGCTTCTCTTTCAATTTTTCAAATCTTGAACTATTTGCTTCACCTGTCTGACTGCATCTTCTTGGTTTTCTTTATTTTCTTTGAGGTATTTGTTGACCTCTTCCTATTTTTTTCTTTTTCTCTATTTCTGTATGGGAGTTTTATATTTCCTCTGTTAAGCATACTATTATCTTCATAAAGATATCTTTAAGGTTGTTTTCTTCTGCTTCTTCTATATTATCATATTCAAGTCTTGCTATTGTAGAACCTGGTAGTGCTATTGTTCTTTATTTTGTTATATGTACTCTTGTGCTGGCATCTTCCCATTGCTTCTTCAGATAGATGCAAGATTTGTCTGTATATTAGGGAGCTGATCTTGGTGCAATCTGTTTTGGCTGTGTCTGTGTCTCGGGAAGCCACTTTTTTTCCATTCTGGGCTCTTGGTTCAATCTGGGCTCTTGGTTCACTGGAAGGTAATGTATTCTGTGTCACACAGTCAGCCCTTCTTTGTGAGATAGGAGCTGGCTTTTTCTGTGTCTCAGGGGTCCAATATTAGTCCAATATAAATTCTTGACCCAGAAAAAGCTCTTGATTTAATAAGTGTTCTTAATCCAATAGGAGCTGACAAGCTGTGGGTCTCAAGTAGCTGCTCTTAATCCAATAGCTATTGGTGAACTCTGGGTCTCACATAGCTGCTCTTGTGCCAGTAGGTGCTGAGGAACTCTTAATCAATAATTGCTGACAAACTGGGTTTCTTGTAAGTGGGTGATGGGCTAGATTGGGCGTTGAGGCAGGATTTCTAGATGGGAGTATCCCATGGACTGAGGTTTTAATGAAGAGTTCTGGCCCACAGGGTTTACATCAAAACAGCATACAGGGTTGTCTTTCTGTATGCTGTGGATATCATTTGTTAATAAAGGAATGTCTTAGTCTATGTCAGGCATCTTAGAAGTTGTCAGGGAAATCAGAGCATAGATAGGGAAAGGAGTGCAGAGTAAAAACGAAATGTGATCCAGCTACCCAACAAGCAAGATGTAAAGAACTAGGTAAACCATGGGCCAGGTTGAAAGACAGATTAGTGGAAATGGGTTGAATTAAGATGCAGAGGTATCTAGCAATATACCTGAGCCATAGGTCAAGCAGAATGTAGTTAATATAAGCATCTAAGTCATTTTTGAAAGGCCTAAGCAGCAGCGGGCAGTCCAGACCTTGGGACTAGGTCATGCCACAAACCTCATATTACAGGTTTGTTTCCTGCTGGCCTGGATTTAGGAAAGAATTGGGTGGAGGTGAGTGCTGGAAATAAAGGTACAAGCCACCATGTCAGGCTAAAAAATTTTTATTTGTTTGTTTTTGCGACAGAGTTTCTGTATGTAGTACTGGCAGTACTGAAACTCACTTTGAAGAACAAGGTCAGAATTGTTAAGAGATGTAAACAAGCACTGTTGCTCATGTAGACAGTGAGAATTTCAATTTAAGATTTTGTTTGGGTTTTGATTTTTATGTATCACAGTGTCTCATATAATGATTGAACAAGTACACTTGATCTGACTTTTATTTTGGAGACCTGTTGTAAACATTAGCTTATTCTCTACTTGTCTTTATTTTTGTTTCTTCTTTTACTGTTTTTTTGATTTATCGCCCCAGTAAAAGCTAGGGAGAAAAGTGAACACAGTTTTAATATCATTACTACAGGAGCCAAAGAACCCTGCAAATTTGTTATTCAGTAAAGTTAAATGATCTAGATCTATAGGATAGCCAAGAAGTGATAAAATTCAAACTAATTAGGATATTGTAGTATACTTTGAAGACAAATATATTGGCATTGGACAGTAATAACTTACTTCTAATATTTTATTGTACTTCAATCTTAGAATATGTACAAATTGTTTAGATTCCTAATAATATAAAATTATATGTAGTCTATCACACAATTATGAAACAGTATTTTTAAAGTCATCATGTGACAGTTGTGTTTAACAGTAGTATTTATATGTCATATTTTGTGAACTAGAAAAAATTATTACTGTGCTTTTAAATTCCAAGAAAAATGAAAGAAGAATAATATACATCTTGACAAATAAAAAACTCTTAGAATTTAAATCTTGGAAGTAATATCACATGAAATAATTGCAAAGGTCTTAAAAGTTCTTTGGAACATTTATGTGATTTACTAAAACATTTTATGTCTAACACCTCTACACATCTTCAAACTTCAGGAGTTGTTTAAAAAAGCTTTCATTCTCTTAAGTGCATCCATGAATTTCTTTGAACACAGACAAGGCGAAAACATGAAAGAAGAGAATAAATTGCAGTGTAAATACAGATAAATATGGAGACAGCTGTAGCTGAGTAGTTAAGGAATTGGCTTGAGAAATAAAAACCCCTGTAATTCATACACACACACACACACACACACACACACACACACACACACTTTGGATTTATTTATGAAACAGAGTCTTCTAAACACAGAACCTTGCATTGCAAAAAAGGCAATTAAATAGAACAGCATGAGGTTGTCAATCACTTCAACAACTAACAAAAGCATCTACTATCAAAGCAAATAATGTAAATGTGCAAAAAGGTACCTTGTTATCAAAGCAAATAATGTAAACATGCAGAGAAAGAATTCTTTGCATCAAATGTCACCGTTTCAATGTTCACTATTTTGGGATGTGTTTTTGCATACTCTATCAGCTGTTCTGATAATTGACATAGAGTTAGTCATTATCATCTTTTTGAGGATTTGACCATCTTGTGAAGCTTAGAAAAGTAGTTGGAACTTCTCTCTTTCTTGTTCTGTTGCTGGGGTTGTACAAATAAATGGGCAGTCACAGCTTATCGTCACTTAAAGATGCATGTGCATGCTGCAGTTTACTAAAACATGATTGGCTGCTACATAAATCAATCTGATAGAGATCAGTTCCATGAAGAAAAGATAAATCATTAGCTAGAGCTTTTGGAATGTAATTCATTTTAGATAGTGATTATTGATGATTTAATTTTAGCAGTACTTGTACATGTCTGGGCCATTTTATATAAAATGTTAACACAACTGAGTATATTTATGTTAAAAATATAAGGAAACTAATTAGAATTTTACATGAAATGCAGGTAAATACAAGGCATGGTTGAACAGGAAACAAAATTAAATTTATTAAACAATAAGTATAGCTGACTTCTAAAGAAAAACATTTTAAATAGTTTCTTAGGACATAATAGCACAGAAATGTCTCAAAATGTCATTTGGCTTATCACAGCATGATAATAAAGGCGTAGAGACATTTTGGATGGTCACTTTGTTGCAGCCTTCATCTCTAGCTTTTCTTTGCCCTTATACCCACCCTCCCATTTGTTTCAATTTAACAGTATTTTTTGGCTTCCTGCCCAAGGAAAGACCTTCTGCCCTGAAACACATTCTTTTTATTTTCTATTATAAAGACAAATATAAAACAAAAAAGGAGGAGTTCAATGGTGCTGACATCAATAGCTTAAGGTGACCATGACATCATTCAGAAGTAATACTGAGTATTGGAACTTCTGGCTCATGCGTAGTACCAGAGCCATCTGGGCCATGCTCTAGTCTTTAAAGTTATTAGGACAACATTGGGAAATTTGTAAATGTAAGAATTATATTTATTAGAAAATTTCCAAAGGAAATTATTGTCCTTGCTGGGTGAAGTGGTTTGAAACACTACTTGAAGTGAGAAAGACTATGTTTTGAATGTATATGGTCACCAGAATAACTTCTCTGAAATGTCCTGGATTTAATGAGTAGAACATTCCAGGTTGGGTCAGAGGTGAAAGCTGTCAGCAACAAACATCATTTTCCTTAATCTTTTCTCTATGGCATCCTTCTCTGAACGAATTGAACAAATACTGCAACTATACCGGTTTTCAGTGATACCAGTTATGACTGTGTCTGAACACTTGTACACTGACGTCCCTGCAGGACAAGTTAGGAAAAGACACTAATGCTGGTTCTGGGATCTTTGTTGTTAATTTCAGGCTACTCCCTTTCCTTGGAACAGAGAGCCATGCTGAGTTTTTCTGATCAAACTTTCAGCGTTTAAAAGAGAAATGCTGTTTTATTGAAGAAGCATCTTGTAATAATCCTGGTTTCTGGATATGTTTGCTTTCTTTCTTTCTTTCTTTTTTTTTTTTTTTTTTTTTTTTTTTTTTTTTTTTTTTTTTTTTTTTTTTTTTTTTTTTTTTTTTTTTTTTTTTTTTTTTTTTTTTTTTTTTTTTTTTTTTTTTGTATTCTGCCGGTCTCTAGTCTTGTTGCTTTAGGTCTGAATAAAGTCCAGCTGACTCTGCCCCCTAGTTCCTGGCTTCTCCCTTTAGACTCATGACTCTCCACATATTTTCTTTTGAGTATACATCAATGAAACACACAGACAAAGTGTATAAGTGTGTACGGCTACCTGAAAATTAATAATGCATCCAAAAATAATCTGCCCTTTAAATATCTTAATTTTTCATGTGTGACATGGCAGAAAACAGCCGTGTTACAGGAGATGAAGGAGTATAGTCCTTGCTTATCACATCATGTGTACTTCTAGGAAAATAAATATTTCCTTCTGTGGGGGCCACAGAAAATTTGGTAATATTGATTCCAGATGAGGGAGAAGTGGATTAGTACAGTGTGAAGTATTATGTGTGTACATGTGCACGTATGTTTGTGTGAAGAAGGGATACTCTGTGGTCACATTAATATTGTTGGGAAGTCTTGTAAAAAGCATTTTTTCTTTACTGTCATTCCAAGTACTGTTAAGCATTTTAGTCTACTACTATGGTATGGGAAGCAACGAAATGAACCTCATGCCTAATTTAGCACATAGGATCATGGGGGCATCAGAAATGACTTTTTTGAAGTTGAACTGGAGCCGGAATGGAGTTTGATTGAAGGGAGTGACAGCCTAGAGACAAATGTCTGGGGATGGCCAAATTATCACGTCGCACAGGTTGTGGTGTGTAGCAGCAAAGGCTGGGATTTTCACAGTCACCATACCACAAGAAATTGCTGAGAGGCAAGTCGGCCAGGGTGGAGTCTTACTTAGACTATTGTTGTGTAGTCATTAAAGGGAAGGGCGACCCCTGGAGGCCAGAACAGCCTACAGCATGAGCTGGCTTCAGTAAGATGCCTTCAAGATTCATACAGGGTAAATAATAATAAAATGCTTACCCCTCCCCAAATGCTAGCTAAGCATTTTGGAAATGCATTATTTTATTAGAGAAGCTTATTGAATTAAAGTTCAGTTAGAGCTAACGGAATAAATGCAGACTTAGCAGTGGTTAGCCTGCCAGGCACCACCTGCTCCCTGATGCTCCTGAGCCAGAGATCCTGAAGACAGGTTCCCAGCCGCATGGCTGTCTCTTCCCCCCTCCAGCACTTGTCCACCCCAAGTGTGCTTGTCACTTGCTAATATAGTACATTTTCTAGAGTTTTACTTCCTTCTTTGTTTCTTTGATTTACAGTTTAGCAAATAAGCTTCTTATCGTTGAAACTTATTATATACCTTGCCTTCACCTCCAAAACTTTGGGAAGAAATTCTGGGCTGTGGACAGTTGCTCCATAATGGAATCAAGCAGCCAGAATGTTTGGTTTTCACTGGTTTATTTTTGTTTGTAAAGTGTTGTGATCATGCTAGAACATTGAGGTACAGGGCAACTCTGGTAAAAGTTTAAAATGCATTTGTCTTTTTCAAGCAAGATTATGGTCTTATCAGTTCATAAAGTGCTTCATGTCTTTAAATAATATTTATGATTCCCAACTGCCCCAAAGCTTATTTCTTATCAGAAGTAAATATGTTCTTTATACTTACTCCTACTTTCTCTCTTTTATTTAACGTTTAAGTGAAATAACATAGAAAATAATATAGCATGTTTATTATAGAATTTCTAATTGTTAATTTTTCTGAAAGAAAAAATTAAAGAAGTAATTTGACTAGTGTTTGTTTAAAATGATAGTGGACATTCCACTAAAATGAGATAAATCCCACTACTTAGGCCATTAGTCTTTTAAAAAACATAGCAATGTTATTTTAATACAGTTGCTTAGGCTCTAAATGTTGAGATAATGTTGATTCTCTCAAGTCAATGAATATGGTAAAATTTTTTCAAGTGATGTTTTCCAGGTTTTCTAAAAGCAAACAGACGAAAACCCCAGAGAATAAATCATATTCTCAGACTGGATGGGCAAGTACTGACCTCCATAGATTAGCTGCTGAAAGCCAAGCTGCTCTTAGAATTAGAGAGTCAGCAGTCATGATGGGAAGCAAAAATAGATTATAAGAGATAGAATTTAGAAAAATAGAATTCATAAGCAAACTTTATTATGAATATAAGTAATAAGTATATTGATTCTAACAAAAAGGAAATGAGATATTCCTATAAAATATGCATTAAAGATAAGGTTAAAGAAAACAATTTAGAAAACTTGAGCTCAAAACTATTTGGCAAAAAAATTGTTAGTACATATTAAGCACTAGAAATGAGTAATTTTAACTTCATATGTTTTTGGTTTCTGGAAGGGTAAAGGTCAAAGCTTCTTTGTTTTGTGTAAGCTGGTCACTCCCTCTGAAGTGTAACGTGATAGGGGTCAGCAGCTCTAATGGAGAGAGTCTTTCCCAGACACCCCCAGCTGCAGAGAAATACTTTCAGTGACAGGCCAGGAGTTGGCTTCAGTAAGGGCCTTCCACTGGCTTTTACTATCTTGCAATCTTACAGATCTTACAGCCAAGACCTAGGAAATGATGACACCAATGTATGTGCTAATGTGGAGGGTAAAGTATGCAAGGTCATAAAAAACTACAAGCTGCCAAGGAATCCTGGGAGCTGAGAAATGATCTTCAGAAAAGAGTTGGACAATCTGCTGTGTAATATCAAGTGGACAGCATTGAGTAACATACATAAAGGCAACATTGTATGAACTGGGTGTATCTTTTTACCTAGGAACAATTGAAGAAACAGAGTTCATGAGAGAGAACAAGCAAGGACAAGTACTTCCAACACCACTGAGAAGTAGCTGAGCCCTTTCTTGACTTTGGGCATAAGGACAATACGATTCCTATCTCCACAAGTTATCATGGATGACTGCATCATGAAAAATCTTTTATAGTATCTTTCACACTTAGGCTCTAGACATAGAATTACTCAGTTTACACGTTGCCCTGAAAAAAAAATCATATTTTGTGTTAAGTCTAGAAAAAAATGATTAAAAACAAAAGGTAAAAACTTTTTTTTCTTTTGAATGATTAAAAATTGATTAAAAATGATTAAAAAATGATTAAAAACAAAAGAAGTGAGTAAATAAAAATTTGAGCTACTAATCTTATTGGATTCAGTATCTAATGGGGCTGTAAAAGGTGTCATATGTCTAGAACATTGGTAGGGCTGAGACGTAAAGTAAGTGAATTTTAAACTTATAGGCCAAATAGGCCAGGCATAATGGCACATTTAATCTCAGCATGTGGGAGGCAGAGGCAGGCAGATTTCTATAAGCTGCAGGCCAGCTTGGGTATACATAGTGAATTCTAAGATAGCCAGAGCTACATAGTGAGACCCTGTCTTGAAAACAAATTAAGTAAACCTTATTCTTTTCCTAAGATAGGGTGACTGAAATGAAATATCCTCCCCAGCCCTGGAGGTGAAGACATACTTCTTCCATTTGTCACTAAGGACAGGAGGGACTTAGGAAGGAAAGCAGCTGTGAGTGTAGCTGGACACAGAACCTGCACAGCTGCTCTGCAGTGTTGGTGGCTGGCTGGTCTTTACTCCATTTGGTACATATTCCTCCTCCTTCTGGATTGTGGAGTAGCTTTGCTCATGTTTTCTTCAAACACTGGGCTGGATCCTCCTAATTTTGACTTAACAGTGTCACTTCGGTCATGCTTGATTCTTTTCATGCTTTCTATATGCAATATGTTCATTCTAAGTTATAAATACAATGGCTGTTACCATTTTACTTAATGATTTGGCTTCAAAGTTTTGACATTGAGAGAAACCCAGTAATGATTAATTTCTCTAAAAGATTCAGTGGCTGGAACACTAATACTTTTGCTTGACAATGTGAATGTCCAAGTCAGGAAAAGTGGTGAAATTTCAATGCTGCTGGAGTAGTTGCAAGTTCAAGACTGGAAGTGGCTCATCAAAGAAAATTGTTCATAAAACTGCACAGAATATATAAACAAATAAATATATATACATATGAAAATAAGGTTCATTTTATAGATGTTTAAACAATGCATTTAAATGAATTCTTTTACAACACTGAGGCCAAGGATAGTTTCTTTTATAACACAGTTCAGAGGCCATAACCTGGAGGGCACTGGGGGCAGAAACATCTTAGTCAGTGGTAGTGCAGGTTTGCAGCTTGCTTTATTATTTTAGCAGATCATGAGAAAGAGAAGGAGTCAGAAACAGGGTTATGTTTAAGCCTTGAACCAATCTTATTTGCCAAAACTTTCAGTAATTCTCCATTATCTGCAAAGTCCTACTGTTCCTCAAAACAGCATTACCAGATGAACACAGTGTTCCAATGTGACAGCCTCTATTACAGCTCAGGTTTCTACTATCATCCATTTCTTGATTATCTCTCCTCAGAATCTTTAAAAAAATACTGAGTTTCAAATTGAGAGATGTTAACATTTTTAATTTTTTTTTACTGGTACTTTCTTTAGAACGCCTAAGAAAATGTGGTCTGCTCTGTGACTGAATTCAGATTTAGTTTTTTTAGTCAGTTTTTTTTTCACACCTATAAACTATTAAACAAACTTAGTAAGGAGCAAGAGCTTAAGCTTTAATACAGTACAATAAGTGAGTAACCAGAAACATATCACCAGTTTTAGCTAAAAGAAAACACATGTATGAATGTGCAAAGATCAACACAAAGATAAGTACAATGGTCACCTGATACAGAAAGATATCAGCAGGTTGGATAATGTTCTCAATAAGTTACCAAGTTATTAAAAACAGGCTCAGCTTTGAAGTGATAATCACAGACTTCAAGTAGCTGACTCTGGGTGTCTGAGAGTATAGAGATCCTCCCTTTGCTAGGAATAAGGAAGCAGTTAGTACGTGGTACTTACCTGACATAGAGTTCTGCATGTGCTGAAGGAACAGTCTGTTCCAGAGCCTTTCCTTCCAAATGTGGACTAAAGTTCATGGCATTGCTTGTGAGAAAACTTCCAACTGGAGAGATAAAGCTTTTTCCAGAAGAAGAGATGCTAACGCTCACCATAGCCAGCAAGAAGAATTTTGAAAATCTGGATACACACATGCTCACACTATGTCAATGCCTATAGCAGGGAGTTGAGTTAAAGTGTTGAGAAAGTAGACTAAATTCCAAAAGAAGTAAGATAGTTTTATTTTGTATTTTTTAACAATCTGTTTTTTTATAAATATTTGCATACCATTTCTTCTTTCAGCATAAAGAAATGTCGAATTTTACTAATTTAATCCCCTATTAGCAAAGCATAAGACTATTTTCCTTTAACTCTCATGCAGATAATTGAATATAAACTTTGTGCATATTCAGAGTGATTTCCATAAATTTACTCTAATAACTGAGCTTACAGGGTCAAACGTACCACTTTAGGGATTTTCCTGACTATCATTTGTCCTACAACAGTCTTATTTCATACATGAAGGCATTTTATTTTTAAATGTGGTATGACCATGTAAGGGTTTTATTTCTCCTAATAGGAAAATCTGTCCCATTGTAAAAATGTGTGAATTTACTCCACTCATTTCTCCCATGTTGAAGCATGTTCTTCAAATGTGTTATTTTAACTTTATTTATATACTATGTGCTCTAAAAGTTCTTACTTTGTCTTAAGTGAGCTATCTATGTCTTCTAAATCTTTATCATTTATTTTAAATGCACTTTTAATACTTCCTTGGAATTTATTTTGATACATAGTGTAAAACAAAACTATTTTTGTATTTTGTAAATACATTTGTCATTTTAGAAAGCTAATCATAAATTCTGATGCACAGAACTTTTATCTTAAGTTGTCTTCAATGACAACAGAATCTTACAAAGCAGCATAAACACACCACACTGGGATTCATAACTGTGCTTTGATTTTGATCAGAAGTGGAAAGAATCATCTTGATCACTTGGCTGACTTTGCTTTGATTGGCTTTTTGCTCTCTCCCAAAATAGAATCTGACCTCAATTGGCGAAGATGCACCATCTCTGAAAATATTTCAAAGGGTCTGTACCAAAAATATCTGAAAATTCCCAAAAGAGGACTTCTAAAAATACTGTGAGCATTGGAGTAAAATTCTCATCTCCTAAGTGACTATTGACACTGGCAATTCTTACACTGTTGTATTCATTCTTGTTAATGGTTTATGCATTGTTTCCATTATCTAATACTTGTGAATTTTATATTTTTCCTAATATTAACTTGCTAAGGGACAAGTTTTATGTATTAAGCATTTCTTGTTTGATTTCAAGATGTTATTATCATTCAGTTGAAAATGAGAATAAAAAATAATTTTATATCGAAGAGTGGTATACATGCATCTGTATGTTCATATTTTGACTAGATTAATTCTTAGAGGTATCTCACAGATAGAGATTGAAGTTAGGGGTGAGATTTTATTTATATGTCTTTCTCCTGATACAGTAAGAAGAAAAACAAATCTAAGACAAATAGTACAACACATTTTATATATATTCATATTATAATAACATACAATGGAAAGAGAGTTCATTTCCATAAACATGAAAGCTAGCACGACAAGTTCTCTTAGAAATTCAAGAAAAAAACATTTAATTTATAGGTAACTAATTAATGGGCATAAGTTGTTCTTAGGTTCTGAAGTTTTCTTTTAGTAAATATAAATAATATTGAGTGAGTTCTATATCCTGAGGCTAAAGGTTTTCCTTCTGTGAGCTATAAAGTGGGTTTGCTACACTCCAGTTGGAATGTCTTCAAAGCATTAAGTGCCAGTTTAACAAGACTCAGTGCAGCTGATATTTCTTATTCTTTTTCTCATAAAGAGCTATGATCAGTAAGTGAAAAGTTGGTTATTGTTTATGTCTTAGAGGAAAAATAGCACAACAATTGGCCGATATTTTACCCTCGGAGTCCTCTAGTTTCTGACCTGTAAATTAGTTGTCATCTAAATGTTTAACGAAACGCTTTGCTTTGAGCCAATTTCTCCCTGACCTAGAATGTTTGGGGGTCACAAGTGTAATTCTCTTTTTTTTCCCCAATCCCTGCTGTAATCTATTTGACAGACCTGTGTGTGTGTGTGTGTGTGTGTGTGTGTGTGTGTATGCGTGTGTGTATGAATATTATAAACGGATCTATCCTAATTCAATCCCTTTTAATTTTCCAACATTCTTCAAGGGTCACTTTACAGCTGCAGCGTAATACTAATAGTTCACACACAGTTATGTGCACTGGTTAGTTTTTTCAACTTGGCACAAGTAGTTTTGTTTAGGAAGAAGGGATCTCAGTCAAGGGATTGCCTCAACCACATTGGTCTGTAGACAAGTCTGTGTGGGCATTATCTTGATTGATAATTGATGTATGAGGGCTCGGTCTACTGTGGGTAGTACTATTTAGGGTGAACATGCCTGGGATGGATAAGATAGACAGCTGTGTCAGCCAGGAAGAACAAGCATTCTCTGTCTCTGTTTCAGTTTTTGCCTTGAACACTTGCCTTGACTTCCTTGAGTGATGAACTATAAACTGTAAACTAAAATAATCCCATTCCTATATGGTGCTTTCGGTCATAGTGTTTGTCATAACAATAGGAAGCAAATTAGAACATTATGTTATTATAATCTGACATGTTTTGGGAAAATACTATTCAGACATAATAATAGGTCCAAATTACAGACATTCTAGGATCTCTGTAGTCTGTAAATGATGTCCTTGTAATGGCTACTCTGGACAAATGGACATTTCCCTGAGATAGCTTACATAGTGCAGTGTAATCATGGAGCTTCATCTAGTCCGCAGTTTTACATCAGCAGATTCCATAGCGTGTTCCTGAATGATGGAGCTTTACTAGGAACTCTAAAGTTGAAGGCTAAGTATCTGATGCTTCCTTCAGATGACCTGGGTTCAGGCCTTTCTGAAGCCATTCTTTCTAGGTAATTAAAATCCTGTTTTGAGGAAAAGTTTTTTGTTTCTTCTGAACATATGCACAATTATCCTGAAAGAAATCAAACAGGTTTACTTCTACTGTATCCCTCAAGACCATTCTCTCCTTTTCAAAAATGACTGTGTTTTCTTTAGAAGAAATACAATTGTTCATTCTATAACTGAGGAAAGAATGGGTTCAAAACACAAACTCTATCCTAAGCTTAAACAATTTCAGCAAGGTTTTTACTAACTTGCCATCATTCCATCAGTAAGTTGACATCTGTAAATGACAGACACCCTATTTGATTTTTACTGCTTTGATGAGCAATATGAAGGCATGGAAAGAAACACAGAGAAACAATGTTCCTATAAGTATGGGTGTTGCAACATTTGAGATGGGGAAAGAGGGATAAAGAGTGAGCACCCAAAAGACAGCATTAGAAATCCCACTGGTTCATTTACTTTATCACTGGTAGACTGAGTGCATGAAAATGATGCAATACTGCTCCCAGGACACAGGTTTCCGAGAAAAATAGTGCACAGGTGATAAATCAGTAATGAAACTGCATTTGAAGAACAGATTGTCATACTATACATTCTGTCTCTCTGTTTTGGAAACAGTATTTAACAGTTTTTAAGGTACAAGCATTTGTTCTTTCTATCCATTACTTTTTTGGCTGAAGACCTTATAACACAATTTTTTTTATATTTTAATTATTTGAGAATTTTATTCATACATATATTTTAATTACATACACTCTCAACTTTCCCCTCTAATCTACCTCCACCTTTCAAGCACCTCCAAAATTTATGTCTCTTAAAAACAGTAATCCAATGATTCTAACTTTCACTGTTCATATACTGTGCTGTGAGTTCCTCAGAATTCACATGTCCAAAGACACTGCTCCACACTATTCCACTCACACCTCTGGCTCTTACAACCTTTTTCTGTCCTCTTCCAGATTTATGGAAAGAGATCTAATGTTGTTGTACCATTTATGGCTGACCCTTCCATAGACCTTTGCTTTCTGTACTTTTGTTGGTTTCTGTGCCTTCTCCTAGGTAAAATGAGGGACTAAAACTCATGTTCTTAAAGGTGATTCATTATAGTTAGCAAAACAAGAGTGCAGGAATATTTGGTCACTCCAGATTAACCATGGTGAATTCCCTTAATTTACACTTTGAAACTTAATGCCTAGATGTGACAACTTTCCTTATTGTATGACTTCCATTATTGTATGCTTTGATGTACTCTGGCTGAGGATATTACAGTTGATTTCGTCAATATTAAGGCCACATATTATTGTCTCTTATTATTTTTATTTTGTCTTTTTCCCATGATAGGAAAAATTTATGACAATAAAAACAACAGTGTCTTACACTTTCTGGGCAAAGGGTTTTGTCAAATTGCTGCTTACAGCACACCATTTAAACTTTATAATATACTTAGGAATTCATGGGTAGAAAGTTCACTGAGGAGGATATTCTAGAGTTCTCAGCCATGCAATTTGAATCAATAGATGCTCTTGAAATTTTTCATACTTAATTTGAAACATAAGGGTAAAACTGGGTTTTTTGTACTTTTTTATTGTATTACTTTGGTTCATATAGTTGTTTTGTCAAGATTTTTTGATACAGAGCATTTTGTAATAGTAAAATTCTGTAAATTACTTTCTGTGCTTTAACTTTTATGAGTATAGCTTGTTTTCAACTGATAGAAATGTTTACTAAGTCAGGGGTAATACAGCTCAGTGGTGCAACATCTGCCTAGGGTGTGGGAGGCCCAGTAAAACAAGCACAGCAAACATGTGCAGTAAATGAAGTAAAACTGCTTGATATAAAGCTGGCTTTTAAGGTTTCTAAGCCAGATAGATGGTTAAGTGGGTAAATGCAGCTCTATCAAGACTAACAATCTGGAAATGGCATGGTGGAAGGAGAGAGGAAACTGCCAGAAATTGTCCTCTGACATGTTCCCACAAACAAACAAGTAAATAAATTTTATAAATAATTAAAGTAATTGTGGCCAGTGATAAGGGAAAATAGGGAGATATTTATATAATTATAACCTTTGCCGAGAAGTCAAGCGGAAGAGGCTTAATATGTCATGTTCAGAAGATCCAAAGAAAGCCTCCTTTTCAGATTTGTGGAGGATTTTGTTGTTTCTGAGTTAGCAAGCAGAAGCTTCTGGATTGAAGTCAGAAGGAGGTCTGATAGAATGCTCATGGATAGCAACATTTTCTCCACAGCATGCCTTACTCTTCAAAGCTCAGGTAACAAAGTTCTGGTGGGCAGTACAAATTTATTTAATGCTTGATAATTTACTAGCTGAGCTATTGACTATATAAACATTTTTTAATATCAATAACTGGTAAAATATAAAGTACTATTCTTTGTTTAATGCAAGATAAAGACATCTGTATAAAATTAGGGTTGGAGCTGGAGAGATGGTACCTCAGTGTTAAGAGTGTGCATGGCTTTTTCACTTGAGTAACATTCAGATCTCAGTGTCTACATCATGGACTCAAACTTGAATCATAGCTAAGTTAGGTGAGTCCCAACTGCCAGTACTCCAGCAAGAATGCATCCACCAACCTCTTCTGGCTCTTCAGGCATCATGTGCACATATTCCAAAACACACACACACACAATCAACTGAGTTAAAATTGTTATTAAATTTACTGTTTCTTGTTTCTGTCAATAAAAGTGGAACTAATGTTTATTAAGAATTAATAAGATTCTTATACATCGTGATGATGTTAGGTCCAAACAAGCCCACCTTAAATTGAAAATCCTGTAAGTGGGTGTGTTTATTGTGCTTTGCCTACCTGAATGTCACTCAATTACCAGTTTGTTATTGTACCAATTCCCTACTGACTCAGAAGAGATATGCTTCTCTGTTGTTTCACCACATTGAGAAAGAATACTGAACACATTGCTACACCAGGAAGAACTTCTATCATCATAATTATTATTTAAACTGAATATATTTTTTGTATGTTGTTTTCTAACATTAATATTAAAAAATGTAGGTCAAACCATTATAAATCAAGATATTTATTTTATGTTTAATATAAAAAAACCAGTGGAAGAGATCTTGTAAGAGGTCAGAAGACTGATTCTTCTATCACTATAATCATGACAACCAACACAGTGATTAGAATTTGAATAACTCTTACAAATTTCCAGGGCTCATCTAGAAACAGAACAGTCTTTGTTGGGGAAGCCAGGAAGTATTTCGTGTGTGGTCTTTGCATCTGTGTCCCTTCTGCTCACTTACTAGAGAGTACAGATGGTTTATTATGTGAAATGTATCTGTAATACAAACTATGTTCATGAAAACTATGTTATTCTAACTTGTTTAGTAGGTATGTGTGAGTAAAGAATTTTTCCAACTTTCTTGCCTGATAGTGAGACTACATAGAAACCATACCCACTGCAGGTAAGCCACAGAGATGAGCAGTTCTAAGAATACTGATATTGAAGACTTGGCAAACAATTTCAAATTAAAGGTGAACCTTGAAGTCACAGGATGGTCCACATCCACAAATGTTCTATAGAATCCTACACTTTTATCTGGTTGTTCTCATTTTACTTAGCATTCTTGCTTTCAAAGCCTCTAACAATGTAATGATTTCTGAATCTATATTTTCAACCTAAACCATTACCCTGAGCACTCAACCTTCAATATACTATATTTGTATGTCCCTTAGACATTTTAAAGTTAAGTTCAGAATTGACTTCAATTTCAAACTAAATTATATTCCCTCCAAAACTTGCATCTCTTCTAGTATTCCTTTTAATATAACTTCATGGATCCTAGCTTATGACAAATGGCTATAGTGAGTGTTGGAAATTTTTTTTCATTGGAAGCAAACATATGAGAGCACAGAAACAACACCTTTCTTTGGAGGAGGACTTATAACCAACACTTCCATTTATAACAAACATTAACAAAGTGTGTACTTCTACATAGTGTGCAAACAATATATTATTTTAGGTTTTAAATCATGGCACCATTAATATAAAACTTAGCACATGACTGGTTGCTATTATTTAACTCTGAAATTACTTCCACAGCTGAATTCTGTGATGGCTTGCTCACCAAGGTAAAGGTATTCAGAAATGGAACTTGGGAAACATACTGGATTAAGGGAAATCAGTTCTAATCCATGATTGATGATTTTATATACTGATGGGCTATTGGGAGGTATTGGAAAGTGCTGGAAAAATGGGAGATGAGAACTAGTCACAAGTTTTCTCTTTTCTCATTTTCACTTGGTCTTCATAAAGTGAGCAGCCTTTTCTACCATGACTCCATTGTCATGTAACTGTATCTCACCTCAGATTCATAGCATTGGAACCAGCCTACCCTGTACTGACACCTCTGAAGCCATGTGACTGAAATAAACATTTATTCCTTTGTTTACTCAGATATTTCATCACAGCAACATAAGTATAAACCCCACTTTTCATGATAGTCTTCATTTATTTCTACTGGCTCAGTATTATGTATGTATATTCTCTGCCATGTTTTCTTTTTAGTGAAGTACTACTGGCAGTTAAATTATTCTTGAGCAGATTTAATAGAATTACATTCTCTCTCTCTACTTCCTATAGGGTAAAAGGACCAAAGAAGAACACCATGTCCTCCCTGGCTTGACTCCAAGTGCTGACACTTGAAAACCCCTGCCTCCTGTGACTCAGCAGTACTTCAGGTCTCCCACACTATATTTTTCCACTGCTTCACTGTGCATGCTATCAAACCCCTATGTAAGCCCTCCCTTCTGCCCAGCCCATTGCTGTCTCTCTTTCTGTTCAGAGGCAGCCACCCCTCTGTTCTCCTGTATATGAGGATTGTTGTGTGGTGTGACTTTGTGATATTCCTTAACTCCTGACTGCTTAGATGCCTTTAAGTTGGGAAACCCCTTCACTTCTTCTATGAGATCATGTATCAGTATGTGAGATTTATAAAGAGATTTATGTAAATACTTTTTGGCAAACGGTAAAATAACGATTATAGCAAATGTTATGGTCGATTCCTTGTTTTGGACTTCTTTTTCAAAAGCAAATCAGGTTAAAAAAAAAAAGAGAGTTTTTCTAAGAAAGTAAAAGAACAAAGCTAACCATGGGATTGTTCTTGTTTAACACATCATTCATAGCTTTGCCCACATAGTTTGATATATTATACAAATCAAATATGTGATAGACTTGGATAAATAATTTAATTGTTGAAAGTCATTTCTTGTGAGCATATTATATACTGATAAAAGAAAATTTGTTGCAAAGTATAATTTCAAGCTTTTATAATTTACTGTTATTTTAATGTCTTTTTGTGGATGGGTCATAATGGCTTCCTTGGGCGTCAGGGTGACAAAGTGCAGCACCAATAACTCACATACTGGGAGTCAGATCGCAAACCACAAACTTAATTTATTCTAGAAGGGGCAAGCCTTATAGACACTCTATCCTGCCCAGCAAGGGGTCTGTTGTGTAGGCATCTGTTATTGTAATGTTGTTTCTTCTCTCTAGTCCAGGTCATCTCCTGTCACCAATTAGACTCTGTTGTCAAGGCCCTCAGGCAAACCCAGTTTGGCTCTCAGGAAGTATGTTATATGCTTCCTCCATTACTGGTCTAAAAAGGATGGGCCTCAGGCCTATTAGGTATGAATCATTCCACATATCAGCCCCTTTTAATTATTTTATGGGACATATTCAGCAGGGGCTTGCCCTAACATTGTTGGCCCCACCTCAGGTGAGCTCAGTATAATGGACTGTGCCTGTCTTAAGTTAGTCTGCCAAACAAGATCTGACCATTGATTACCAGCCCTTGAAGACCATCAATCCTGGAGAGCTGTCTGGGTAGTGGGCTTTAGGCCATAGCCTTCTATATCACATTGAGCCATGCATGCATTACCACTGTAGGAGGACATTGTTCCAAGTGTCTGAAAGTCAATATATCTGGTAGGGTTGGTTGCCTTTGTGGATGCCCTCTATGATAAACCTATTGTAGAAAACATTTGAACAAAAGAATGACTAAAACTACTATGCCAGTAATGATATGTTCCTTACTAATGCCATAGTAGGAGGGCAAATAACAGTATAAAGGGTTAAAATAGCCCCAAATCTCTTGGTCTGTTGCTAGATGCATATCTCTCTAAGGTGCCCATATCTGGCATGGTGGTATTCTGAGGAAAATGCAAACATACCATCAACCATGAGTTAATAAGAGAACAGAGGGTTACCATTGTAGGATGATGGGATTCCTCCATCACACCAGGGGCAATGGTGTCTCCCAAGGCAGATAAACCTAATGTTTGTAAGAAAGGCTTAACCCTTATCATCAAAATTGAAAAAATTACTATGAAAAAGAATATCCACCAGGGTCAGGTTGGGATATCTCTTGGCTTCTGAGGAAATTATTTTGTCAAGAGCTCTTTAAAGGTTTT
The DNA here is from genome assembly GCA_004025045.1 of Sigmodon hispidus. Classification (NCBI taxonomy): domain Eukaryota; kingdom Metazoa; phylum Chordata; class Mammalia; order Rodentia; family Cricetidae; genus Sigmodon; species Sigmodon hispidus. The sequence goes on from PVIH01010338.1 coordinate 22,594, forward strand.
ATTTATTTACTTATTTTCTATAATGACCTGTCCCTGTGGATTATAGGGAATTTCTGTAGTATGGGTTTTTCTTTTTTTTCCATGAACTGGCAAAATCATTAAACTGCTGTGACACATAAGCAGGGCCATTGTCAATCTTAATGTCCCATGACTATCATTGCCAATTTAACTGTCTTAAAAACATTAGCAGCCTTCTTTCTAGGCAAAACCAGGGCAAACACAAAGCCAGAACAGGTATTTACTATTGCATGTATGTATGTTAAATTGCCAAGGATGTACAATGAGTAACATCCATTTGCCATATAGCACTGGGTAATAAGCCACAGGAATTTAACCCTAATCTTTGGAAGAGCCCTAAAGGGGCAAGTGACACACAAGTAGCACAGGTCTTAGATAGATGTTTAGACTGCAAAAGTGGCAATTCTGGGAGCAATTTGTACAGGCTCTGTGGTTACAAATGAAAATGCTGATGTAGTGCTCTATCTTGTTCTAATAAATCTATAGCCACTGTTAAAATGGTGGTATCAGTTATATCACTGTCCTTAGCCATATACTTGGTAGTTTGGAATGTAACTGAATATGTGATAAATAGCAGGGTTTAGTTTTTTTTTAATTCAAAACAAGTTGTATTAAGAGCATTGTAGTGGCTATTGGATTTCTAGCATCCTTAATCCTTGAGAATGCCACCACTCTTACTATCAGGATGATCCTAGGCTCATTTTAACACTCCACTAGGATTTTGAAAAGTGCCAGTAATTCCCTCAGCTGTGTTGAACTAGGGTTTGAAATATCATATGTTGTGTCTTCTTCTACCTTTTTCTGAATCAATACTCCATATTTAGTCTTGCTGGCATCTGAGAAGCTATAATTGCATGAGGAATGGGCTTAGAAGATGGTACTGAGTCAATGTACCCATTCCCTATCTCTATTGGGAACATTAAAAACTCTACTAATACTCAAAATTTTGGCAAATGTTTGTCAATTGTTCTGGTAAGCCATTTGGTAAGCCAGTAACCATCTCATAAAAGGAAATGGAATCTGTCCAGAGAGCCTGTGTAATTTTTTTTTAAAAATGGGAAATTTAACTCATCAGGTTCTTTTCCATAATCCTTCAAACTAGCATTTGTGCCTTTAGTTCCATCTGAAATGTCTGATAAAATTTAGAGGTATCTATGTAAATCTGAGTGTCCCTGTTGAATTCAACTTAATGGACCTGCCTGCCAGAGTGCCCCCAGGAATCCTCCAGGTGTCCTCAGGATTATTGCACTGCAGGCAGGCAGTGAATAATACAGTAAGCCTTTTCTAGAGCATTTTCACGCTGGTAGTTAGCTTGACATTCTGTAAGAGACATGTTGGACCCTCTAGAAACATGAGCAATTTCCTCATTTCCTGTTCCAGAATAGATAAGAAGGATTTAAGCCAATTTATTGTCCCATATACTTGTAGTTCTGAAGGGACTATTTGTCTTTCACAATTAATTTAAAGGACAATGGGAGAACATCCTTAGCAATAACAAAGCCCAAGAACAAAAAGAGAAGTAGTATTTAGATCTTATCTGATGCCATAATTAACATTAAGGAAGCTAAATCTTGTAGCATTGATTTAACAACTTGTTGTAAGTAAGACAAATTGAGGGGGGTACCAATAACAAATCATCCATATAATGTACTAGCATAACATTCTTAGGAACATTAACAAGAGCCTGAGCAAAATATAATTGACATATTGAGGGTCTGTTTGTCATTCCTTGTGGGAAAACTACCCATTTGTTGGCTTATGCATATTTAGCTCCCAGACTGTGAAAATGAAGCAACTCCTATCCAGTTGCTCTTGGGAAATCTGAAAAAAAGCAGTTCTTTATGTCTCATATTGTGATAAAGTGGGAAGAGAGAATTGCACTGGGATGCTCAAGGCTTAGCAGAGCTGAACCCATTTTTCCCATCTGATGATTGAAGGCACAAAGGTCTTGCAATAACAATACTTTCCTAACTTTTTTGGAATAATAAATATTGGAGCATTATGTCTGCTGGTGAATGGTTTTATATGTCCAGCCCATGATTGTTCCTCCAACAGCTGTTTTAATATTGATAATTTAGGCTCAATAATGGGCCATTGTTACACCCATACATCTTGATTAGAAAGCTAATTGATTGGAATAGAATCTGGTTATTTAGTAGTGGTGGACTTTGAGGGAACAGTGGCTCTTAGAATTGGGGTGCTGTTTTGAGTCTTGGCCAGAAATGCCCATTTTTCCATAGACAGCAATATCATCAAAAAGGTCCTATAGTCTATTATGTGCACAGCCCCCATATCCTCCAAGGTGTTCCTGCACTAGAAGTCTCCAGGTATAGTAGAGATGATGGACAGGGTGAATGGCTCCTAGCTTGCCATCAGTGCTCTTCTAATGGACTGGGTAGGTGGTTATCTTGGAAACTTGCTAACTCCAGATTTTGCTAATTGGAGGGCCAGGTTTACATTTCCAGTGTGGGAAACAATATGCTTCTGCTTTAGTTAAAAGAGTGGGGTCCATACTCATATCCACCAACCCTTTTGCTGCCTGCCCATCAAAGAAGATAGTTATCATAGGAGAATGAAGGAGGATGGGCAGCATCCAAAATGTCTTTGGGTTTGCAGAACCTCCTCTTATTTGTGGGGCTGAGGAGTACCCAGCTTGGAGTTTAAAGGATCCTTGGCTTCCTCCATTTGGTAGTATCAGTCCTAGCCCAATGGAACTTTATTACATCTTGGGCATCTAGCCTTAGTTTTAGTCCAGGAGTAGTCCCTCCTAACATGACTTGGTTTGCTGAATTCTCAACAATTCTTTCAGTGGGAGCCTTTTGCGTCTCTCCCCTATTATGTTTATCAGCAATGAGAGTATTAAGAGAGGCACTGAGGATAGCTATTGTGCCACTGTTAGGATAAGAATCTCTAGTAGCTATTTATGAATATTTTCATGGAAGATGGTAGCTACTGCATTTCAGGTGGGGGTATTAAGCCCTTCTCATAAGCATCTCCTGAGTGGGGCCAGATTCCACCCCCCACTCCACTGTTTCATTCACCTTCTGTAATGTATGTGAACAACTCCTTTGGTTGCCAGGTGACGCTGAAAAACTATACAGACAGGTCACAGGGAATGTAAGACTTAAGTTCTCTGATGGCCAATTCCAAGGCCTGTTAGAAATGAGCATGCTGTCCAGTTTGGGATTGTGTGTTTAACATATAGTCCTCAGCCCTTGAGCATCTCAAGAAAAACAGGACTGAGATGTTTTATAGTAAGATAAGCCTGAGCCTAGGCCTGATCACCATAGGCACTGAAACAGTTAAGGAAGACCAGTCTCCAACACAACCTTCACCAAATTATGCCAGTCATAATAAGTGTGTAAATGCATTTTCCATTGCCATAAAATTTGCTCAAAATACAGCAAGTCAGGACCCAATTCATTATCAGCCTTATAGACCAAGGACAGGTCAGTAATAGGGATAGGAATCCATTACTGGTTGGCTGAATTGGGGGACACATTAACTGGAAATGCCATGGTAAGTATATGCAGCGCCAAGGTGAAATAGGCTGGGAAGTACAAGGAGCAGCTGGCTCAGGGACCCAGCAGTGAGGAAATTTACTTTATGAACACTGTGGTGGTGGGGTTAGCTGCTCAAAGCATGTGGGGAGGAGACGGAGGAGCTGTTAGTGGAAGCTTGGGAGTTACCACAATCATTTCCTCTCTGTTTCTTTCCTTTTCCTTTACTTTGTCTTGTTGTGTACTCCTTTACTCTGCCCACTCCTCATCATCAGAGGCAGAGGAAATAACAGTCATGGATGGAATGCAGGTGATAGGTAAGCTGGCCTTGCATTGTTCCTAGCAGTGCTCATAGTAGACCTCAGTGATGCTCCTCAAAGAGGATGACTTTAGACTAGCAATTGTAGCCAACAAATTGGATAGTTACTCCCAAGGCTATTTCCCTTTTTCTAGCTAGAAACAGAGCTCTTATCCGAAGATCAGATTCCCACATGTTCTCTGGAGAGATCAATGGGGCAAAGATGCCAGCTTCTGTCCAGAACCTTTCCAGTTGTGCTGTCTTAACCCGGAGCCCTACGTTGGTTCAGCGGTACTTAAGGGCTCTAATAGGAGCTTCTTTAGAGTGAAGGGAGAGATTAACCAGCAATAGAAAACTGGAAAGACAAACTTAGAAAGAGAAAAATGTGTGTCTACCCCTAGTATCTCCAAACAAGAGTGGACTGTTGGGAGACAGATCTTGGTTGTGTTGCCATAGGGGTAAACCCTTATATGGAAACACTGACTGACCCAGAACAAAAGTATCTGCCTCCCTAGCATACACAGAGACTCACAAAAAGGAGAGGAGAGGGGGTCCTGGCAGTCATCTAAATGCCAGGACCAAAACCAAGCAACATGGAGTAACTTACTCACCAAAATGCTCCATTCAAGGGTTTGCTCAACCAGCTCCACGAGTGAGGAGAGGAAGAAAAGCAGAAACCTGTTGTAGGTGCCACATGTTCCTTAGGGAAGTGACTGAGAAGACCTAGCATCAATGACTCACGAACAGATTGATTGCAAACAACAAACTCAATTTATTCCAGAGAGACCAAGCCTTATATACCCTCTACTCTGCCTGGGGACGGGTCTGTTGTGTAAGCATCTGTTGATATGATATGGCTTCTGGTTGGTGGTTCAGGTCATCTCAGACTCTGTGGTCAAGGCCCTCAAGCAGACCCAGGTTGGCTCTCAGGAAGTATGTTATGTGCTTGCCCCATTACTGGTTTGGGATGGCTGTCCCTCAGGCCTGTTAGTGTTGAGTTATCCCCCATCTTCTAAAACTTTTTTTAGTATTTATAATTAATCATGTGGTTTTTTGAGCTTTTAAGGAGCAGAGGAAAGCCTGAGTGATTATGTAAAGAGCATGAAGTCCTGAGTGGACAAGAGCAAAGCCGTGCCAAGAACCTCAATGCCTCAGACCCATCTGAATAGCAAAGCCTTCCTACACTAAGGTTCTGGGAAAGGCAAATCCTTCCCTTGGCCTCTATGTGAACTTTTACTATTGAGCAGTGTATACGGAAACTTTTAACCACTGCTTCTTTTTCCCAGATGTTTACAGTTTGAGACTGCTCTCCCACTGAGACCTTCTATCCAGATTAGCTAGCCTGACTCATTGTTCAGGTGTGTGCCATAAACCAACCTCCTTGATTCAGACAAAATAAATGCACTTAATGTTCATTTGATCCCAGGTTTTCTATACATGTGCTTCTGTGTGTCTGCCAGTCCTTCATTCCTTATCACTCTGGTCAGAAAGATTCCCCAAGGCATGCAGGTACCAGATAGTCCAATGGAAGGCATCACTGCAGATAGATAGTCCAATGGAAGGCATCACTGCAGATAGATAGTTCAATGGAAGGCATCACTGCAGATAGATAGTTCAATGGAAGGCATCACTGCTGATAGATAGTCCAATGGAAGGCATCACTGCAGATAGTCCAATGGAAGGCATCACTACTTTGCAGTTTGCATAAGACTGTCCCCCATAGTCATGTATTTGAACGTTCAGTTCCCAGTTAGCAGATTGTTTAGGAAGGATTAGGAAAAAGAGTTTCCATAGGGGTGAGCTTTAAGGTTTCAAAAAATCCTGACCTCTTATTCTGCCTTCTGTCTGCAAATCAGAACATAAGATCTCAACTCCTGCTCTGCTGGCAAGTCTGTCTTCTGGCTGCCATGTTCCCACTGTGATGGTCATGGACTAACCCTCTGAAGTTGTATGCAAACCCTTATACAACTTAAATTTTAACTAAACCCTTAAATTTTTTAATATATAAGTTATTTGTATCATGGTGTCTGTTTACTACAATGAGAATGTAACTAGGAGAATTGTCTGACCACTGTACTAAGACATTCACCTTGAGGTCCTGGTAGACTCTTGGTATTCACATGTCCAAACTTACTATAGTGAGCTGACTTCAGATTCCATCTAATCAAATACTTAAACATTGCTCTCTAAAAGTACCTCAAAAGATAACTTTTTTCTCTTTTTTTTATTCTCTACATGTTTTCAATTGTGAAACCTTTAATCCAGCTTCCATATTAATGTTAAGTTGATAGTGGTCACTTTATCATTTTTGAAATTTCCAGTTTCTGCTGAATGATGTTCAAACTTGCTATCATAGATTTCTATATAGCAGTCTAGATTTTTTTCTTACCTCCTCCTGCCTAATCTGACCTCTTGTTTTAACTAAATATATATTATTCCTATATTACCCACATTAGGCTAAAAGCCAGATTAAATTCCTTAGCCTTTATTCTGATTCTTGATTCTCTTAACATGAGATGTCTTTCTTCTACATTTACTCACTTAACCCTATTATATTATAAAGTTGTAAACTTTTCATCTTCCTGTCTAAACTGTGAATTTTATTGGAGAAATGAATATGTTTTTTTTCCTCCAAATGGCCACTAGTGAAAACAGTCCTTCCATGCATTGTGTATATGGATTTTAATTTCTTGAATACAAGGTGAACACTGCATGCTGAAATAAAGCACAGGCAAACTGCTGTATGTCAGGGTGCAAATGAATGAATTATTTCCAATTAAGAAGAAAGAAGGAAATTTCCACATAGATTTTGGTCTTCTTAATCTACCTTCTGGTGTCTATAAGATTCAGAAATAATAAGGCAAGAAGAAAAATTTCATCCTAAGAAGATCATGGTTCCTACCGCCTAAAAAGACAGCATAAGCTAAAAAAAAAAAAAAAACAAAAAAAAACCTCTGTATACAATGAGAATTTTGTATATTGTATAGTTGGTACCTGAGTTATAAAGTATATAATAAAAATTCTAAGTGAATATAATTTACATATTTGAGCATAATATTCTGAGTTTTTTATTGTTATTTTACTTTTCTAAGGTGAGTTATTTCTATTTTTAATTTTATTTTCAAAATTATAATGTAATTAAAACATTTTATTCTTCATGTTCCTTCCTCCCAGCTTTTCTATTTTATATATATGTATATAATATATACAATATATATACATATTGTATATATATATGTATATATATTGTATATATTATATACATGTATATATACATATATATATACATATATATATACCCTTATCCACTCTCCTTCAACTTCATAACTTCTCTTCATAACTTTCTCTTTTCACTAATTGTTATGCATTCATATATGTATATACATGTACATTCCTAAATATAAACTGATCAATCTGTATAATGTTACTTGCTGGTATGTTTTCAGAGCTGACTGTGTGGTACTAGACAGCAAAGCAACATACTGTTACCAGAGAAACTACCTCTCTGTCCTCCAGCTTCAATAAATTACCCATAGTTCTTTGTGGAGGGTCTAGGAATCCCATTCATCAGTATTGTCCTTATTCAGCTCATGTTTGGACAATCATATTGGTGATATTTCACAAGTTTAACTTCTGACCTTACTGAGAGACACAATCTCACAGCAACTTGGTGATCTTCTTCTGGCTCTTACAGTCTTTCTGTTCCCTCTTGCACAGTGTTCCCTGAACCTCAGGGACAGAAGTGTTTTGTGGATGTATCTACTGGGATTAGGCTACACAAATCTGGATTTTTATTTTTGTGGTTTACTGCTGCAAAGAGAAATTCCTGTGGTGAAGAATACACCTGTCTGTGAGCATAAGCACAAATATTATAGATTGTTGTTAGAATAATGATGGTTTAAGAAATAGCTGGTTTATGTTCTTCTCTAATAACTGGTGCTTCACTAGTATCAAATATTTAGCAGGTTTCCAGTTCTAGATATCGTCTCCTTGTTTAATGCATCTTGGGTTAAATTAGAGGGGTGTTTGTTATCATCAAGGTATGTATGCCATTTCTGTACCCTTAGGTTTATTGTGTCATGCTGCAAGCTGATGTAGCTCTTAGGCATCAGAGCCGAGTAAACCTATTGGTTGTATCCCTTCTTTGGAGCCCTGCTCGGTGCCTCTGGTACTAAGAACACTAGACCTCATGGAAGGGACTTTTGCTTCAGTTCCAGCCCAAAAGTCTCTGGGCTGTGTCTGAATGCTTTAGGTCCACAGGGGCTCACCTTTCTTTCTTTTATTTTTTTTCTATTTTCTTTCCTTTTTAAAAATTATTTTTATTTATTTATTGATTTATTTTATAGAATATCGTCTCATTTTTTACCCATGTATCCCCTTGTTCAAACTCCCTTCCCTCTCTGACCCCTCCTGGTCACTTTCTTTTCTCCCCATCATCCCCCTCATCTCCCCAGAAAGGGCAGGAGGTCCCAACATGGATTAGTGCAGCATCCACTCTAGGCAAGTCTACTTCATTAAAATAATAGTAGAATATGTACCAATATATAAACTGAAAACTTTGAAGATGGTTTGCTTAGAAGATTAAAAAATTCACTCAGGAGTCAAAGGCAGGCAGATCTTTGTAATTTTAAGACCAGTCTGGTCTATAAAGCATGTTTCAAGACAGCCAGAGCTGTTACACTAAGGAACTCTGTCTCAAAAAAAAAAGAATCAAATAAAAATCTAGGTATAAATCATTGTGCAGGAAAGCTGTTCTGAAGCTAATGTGATGATCTGTGATAACCAATTGTTTAGTTTTTGGAGATTATTTGAGTTATTTTTATTACATAATCATTATTAAAAGTCAAATTATTTTGCCATCTTTGAGGCACAAGTCTCTACTACTAGGGCATTATTTGGGAAGCTGACAAAAATTATTGCAAATTCAACATCTGTGTGAGCTTTGCAGTAAATTTAAGGCAAGCTTCAGCAATTTACTGAGCATTATACAGACTGAGCATATTATATTTAGGAATATATATGTATACACATATATACACAGTGTGATTGTATAATTATCATTGATAAAAAGAGGCCATCAATATGAAGAAGAGTGGGAATGAGTATATGGGAAGGTTGGAGGAAGTAAAGGGAAGGGGATAATTAATTTGCAATCTCAAATAAAACATATGAGGAATAAAAATGTTGTTTAGCATTAGTTCACTTGCTTAGCATGAATGTAGTCCTGAGTTTGGTCTCCAGTATAGAAATCAAATCAAGGAGTTGTTTTAACTGATAATGAAGTAACATAATAAATTAAAGGCCTGGGGCATATTAGGTATGTTTTAATATATTCATTACAAAACCCACCCATTGAAATTCATATGAACACCCACTTATCAACTATCTATATATGAACTTTGTTATATTTGTTCATTCATTAACATGTAAATGCTTTTAATCTCTAAATCTGTATGAGGATATAGATACTGTGCTCCTAGGTAAGTTGGTTTGGAAAATACCTAGGGTATATATAAAAATATCACTGATAGATACTATGAATTAAATTATGTCCTCCAAAATTTGTGTACTGAAGCTTGAATTTTCTTTTTATCTTTCTTTCTTCTTTTGTTCTTTCATTCTTTTTAATTTCTTAATTTTCCTTTTTTGTTTCTCTCTCTCTCTCTCTCTCTCTCTCTCTCTCTCTCTCTCTCTCTCTCTTTATTTCAAGACAGGATTTCTCTGTGTGATATAGCCTTGAGGTCCTGTAACTCACTTTGTAGATCAGGCTGGTCTTGAACTCACAGAAATCCACTTGCCTCTGCCTTTTGTTTTGAGTGCTGGAATCAAGGTGTATGCTACTGCACCTGGCTGAATTTATATTTACATAGCATTTAGAAATGAAAGCTTTGGACACTAAGAATGTTATATCCAGTCAAGAAAGTAGAATTTAAAACATGTGACAACATGTTTTTGAGAGAAGGGATTAAAAAGACAATCTCTCTCGCCTCCCTCCTTTTTCCCCCCATGCCAGGACACAATCATGTGTCTATAAACAAGAGCAAAGCCCTCACAAAAGAGCTGAAATCTCTCATAGCTTGATCTTGAATGTTATAGTTCTAGAATTATATGAAAAGAATTCTTGTTGCTTAAGCCACCCAGTCTTTTATTTTGTCAGGCTAACTAATACAAAGAGAGATTGTTAATTGAGGTCACTGATGGTTTCAGATACGTCCCAAACTACAGTGTGACAAACTGGATGATTACAAGAGCAGACATTGTTTTTCTCAAGGATCAGGAGGCTGGTATGCTTCCCCTCAAGGCGTGGGGAAAAGATGGCTGATCTCTCCTGTCTTTGGTGTTCTCAGCTATTATCTGCCTCTTTGCCTTACAGCACCATCACTGCTCTGCCTCCTTTACCTCAGGGGGTCTTTTTTTGTGTGTATTTCTCAGTGTGTCAGATTCCTTTCTACATGGACTCTCGTCATTTAATTTAGGGGTCTTCCTGATCTAACTGAAACTTATTCTAATTTAATTATATCTAAAAATGTATATTCCTGAATAAGGCCACATTCTGAAATTCTGGGTGAATATGAAATTTGGTAAAAATATGATTTAATTTATTGCTAATTATAATTGAGCTGAACATTTCAGTAAGCAAATACTTAAAAGAATTATATTTGTAGGTTTTCTAAAGAATAAAGATGATATTCATATTCACATTTATTTTCTGTCACATCTTTAACTTGTTTTGGGTCATTTAGTCTAATTTCCATTTTTTTACTTTTTGCTAATTCAGAAGTGTGTGGCTTAAAGATGGTAAAGCACAAGGTCTCCATGAAGATGATATTTTATGGATTGCAAGATAACAGAAAAGCTGATATGCTCTTTCTTACGTATTTGGTGTTCAAATATAATCATGCAACAAAAATAAACAAAAAATCAACTTTCTATTTTTTTCCTAGCAAGTGTAGTTATCTTAAAATTAATCAAATTTGACCTAAAGATGACATATGTTGCCATAAATATAAAGGACATTTTATATTAAAAATAAAATAGTTTATCAGAAAGGTGTATCTGAAACACATGCATATGTAATAAGAGAAGCTCAAATCTGTGAACCAAAGATGATAATCTCAAACCCACACTCACAGCAAGAGAGTGTCATTGATACAAAAGTCATAATTAAGATATAGACAAGATGAATAACAATACCAATGTATTTTCTTCAGAATCATTTATAGAACATTCTAGCCAACATTGTAGAATATACATTCTTTTTATGTATATTTGAGATATCCACGAAAATAAGCAATTAAAAAGACAAAAAATGTTATCCCACTGGGTCGAGGACAACAGAAGTCCATGTCCATTGAATGAGCTAAGCTGGGCTCACAAAGGTTTATATGAAGTGGTGAGCAGGGAGCCTGCTTGGGTCTGTTTCAGGCCTGAATGCTTATATGCTATGGCTGTTAGCTTGGTGTTTTTGTGAAACTCTTAACTGGGAATGGGTGTTTTCTGATTTTTTTGCCTGCTCTTGTGACTCTTTTCCTCCTACTGGGTTGCCTTGTCCAGGTTCAATATGAGGGGCTTTTGCCTTGTTTTATTGCATTCTCTTTGTCCTGTATGAATATCATTTCTTGGGGGTCTATTCTTTTCTGAAGAAAAAATGGGGGGTAAATGTATCTGGGGGGAATGGGGAGGTATGTGAGGGACAGGGCAAGAGTAGAGGGAGGGGAAGCCGTGGTTGAAATGAAGAACTCCTTTTTTAAATGGTCCAATTGAATTCAAGACAAGTAAAATAAGCATTGTATCCTCCAAACCATGGCAAAATTACATTAGAAGTTAGTGCAATGTTAAAGTATTTCTAAATGTTTTGAATTAGAGGAATGCTTTAGGACAACTTTAAAAATGGTAATGATCATCTTATTAAATACTGCAAGTTCCAGAGAAGTAAAAAAAAAAAAAAAAAAAAAAAAAAACTATAAAATTCAAGAAATTTAATCACAAGAACAAATTAAACTTTTAAAATTTTCTTTTATGTATGACTTTTTATAAAAGTGTATGCTATATATTATGTTGACCAGCAGCTGTTAAAAATAAAGGTCAAAAGAGCTATATTCAGTGATATCACTCCTTCCAAACAACCTATGTTTATTTATGGCATTTTCCTATATTACTTTTATGGTCTTATTTTAAAAATTCTCTACAGTGTCAGTCTTCCTGACACATAAGAGGGATTCCAAGGTTCCTGGCAATGTAAAATAAATGCATCTACAAATATGTTAATGATGGTATTTGTTAACAATTTTACTCAGTGCCAATGTAACTGAGGTCATTCAGAAGGCAGAATAAGCTCAGGTTCTGTCAATATCCAATCTTTAAAATAGCCAGACTGCTCTAGATTCCTGGCTGTTGAGCAACCTAGATCTTTTGCCGTGGTGTTGCTATTGTTGAAATTCAAGCAGGCAGAGAGGTGTCATTCCTTGTTGAAAACTTTTTGGGGAAAAAAAAACAAGTCTTCTACTGCAGACATGGTGTTTCAAGAATCAGACAAAATATATTTCATGGAAAATCTATTTTGAGCTCGACATTCATTTGAAAAGCTAAAACTAGCATCCGGATAAAAAAAGGAAGGGATGAAACATCAAACTGAAAATATCTTCCTATATTGTGACATTTTAGCAAATGTAAATGAAACCACCTTTAAGGCTGTCACAAGTAAAGAAATCCAACTGGGGTCTTGATGACTGAAGAGATGTTAAAGAATCTCTCATCAGCAGACCACAAAGAATAAAGCAGAAGCTATCAGTGATGTGCAGATGTGATCAAGATCTGACTTCAGCACAACCCTGAATCCGGATGGAGACAAAACTGCAGATGTTTAACCTATTACAGAAACCAATTGCAGATTCTGTTTTGATTCTCCTACTTTATAAGGTTTGATTTTTCTAAAAAAGATACATGAATTGCACTTTGAAGAACTTCCTCCAGCCCCAGTCACTTTAAACATTTAAATGCTTACTACTAAATGCAGGGTCTTCTGGATAAAGTAATGTGTAATTGACTACATGGGTGTGCGCATGTGAAACACCATCTTGCAGGTGGTGTCAGGAGATTTATTATTGTATAGTAATGGAACTCGATGTGAGATAAAGACCTGGGCCATGATGTAACAACAAACCTACTTTAAATCACTGAAGTCCTGGCAAACCCTAAGAACTCAGAGATACAAGTGAGATATGAAGACAGCAGTTCTACCCTGTCAGATGTTTGAAGTTTCAGAATGAAATTTTAGTGAATTATTCATGCTTTTAAGTGTTTTCTTTTAATGACTCTTCTTGATTGGAATTCTTTTTGGGTGAATTCTGGATTTTATATTCCTAAAACCAGCTAATTATAAAATCATGAAAAGATGAACCATTTAAATGTATCCAGTTTCAGTGCAATTTTGTTTCCAGAAAGTATCTCAGACCAAGTGTTGTGTGGCCTTGTTCCTGTCCCTAGGTGAACAGGTGGGTGTCAGCAGTTGCTCACACTGATGCTATCTTCTGCCCAGCACAGACTTTCTCTACTCTTTGTTCCCCTTGGTCCTCAGGGTAGGCAGCTTTTATTTCCCCTTAGGGAGCCAGCAGAATCTGGCAATTCAGGACCTTTATGCCAACAAGATAATACCAGATATATTCCACAGAATAAAAAAACTAGAACAAAGTAGAGAAATGAGAAAAATGGTAAGATCTTTGAAGATGGCCATAATAGGTTGAGATGAAAAAGACAAATCACATTTTTTATTTTTACTTGGGCTTTGTTTAAGAAAAAAATATGTAACTTATACCTGCAATAGTGAATATCATTAGGTGTAGCAATGAATTCCATACCACTTTCACTGGTGATGATGGCAGAGCATAGTATTGAAAAGATGAAAAAATTGGAGATAGATACACCATCCTGGGATGAAAACTCGCTTAACAGATAGTCTCAATATAAAGTCTCATGCAATTCATGATGAATAGGTCTAGAAGACACATTAATACCTATCCGATATTGCATAATGGAAAGAGACTATTGAGATATAAAATTCCAATATCATAATGTGTTATATTTAAACATATTCCCTACTATAAAACAAGATAATTCTAATTTGATGGCTTTAAAACAAAACAATTCAAAACCAATATTATTGTTAGTTTTACAGCATATTTAGTCACTGTTATTCATGTGTATTAAATATAGCAGGGAGAGAACACAGCTCATCTTTAAAGATTGGCTTATATGATACTCCATGTGCACTACTTTTTTTGTTTATCTCTAGTACCTAGATCAACGCCTGGCACTTCAACATTGCACTGTAAAGTTGTAACCCAACCACCAAACAAGAGCAAAGAACCTGTACTGGATCATAGATACAGAAAGTATAAAACCATTTGAGTAGTCTAACACCCTCTTTTTTAAGGGCTATGCAATCTTTTAAAAATAGCTATCATGTACTTTTCATGCCAGAGTAGACAACTACAGAGGGCATGTAAACAGTCTTTAATATAAGAAAGTCTCAACTTTTGCCAAGATGTGACCAGCTGAAAAATTTACAATACCTTGAAGAGATGCTATCTGCCACAGTGATTACCACAAGACATGTAGGATCAAAGAAAACTCCACATTTTACCCTGGTGATTAGCTCTAATTAAATAAAGTAAGTCTTTTTAAACTTCATTAGCAGCAAGGCGTTTGCTACAGCAGAGTGGGCACAAATCATCCATTCTTAATTAAAAGATAATCCACAGGATGGCCATAATCTTCTTCTAAAAATACCATTTCCCCTTGAAAGATTTTCTCATCAAATAAGGATAAATAACAGTTTCTATGAGTTTAAGGCATAAGGAAGGGATGCTCTTCCTGTTTGCTTGAATGAGTGCAGAATGTGGCTGAGAGCATCACTTTGGCACACTATTATATAAAATGGTAGAATACCTCACTTCAACAAAGTCTGACATAAATCTTTGAAAACAAAGACATTGCATATGTATGAGCTGAAATAGATATGACAGTGTTGGCGCATTAATATTCCTGTCACTAGGGGGTTTCAAACTTTTAAGGAAAAGATGGGAATGAATTTAGACTGTAGCTGGTAAAAGAGACCAACATATAGTGGGGCAATTAAGGATCAGTGGCCATAATAAAATATGTGCACAGAAAAAGGTCCCCTGCTTCTTGTCTTTGGTAGGACATGGCTTTAGGGTCATCTTCTAGGAATTCCAAAATAATTAATTTGGGTTACAGTTGCATGACTATTCTAAGCATACTAATAAGAATATTCCATAAAGACCAATTCCAATAAGTAGAAGAGATGACTGCTTTTTTCCTTGTATCCTCTGTGGTGGTTCATCAGTTACAGATATTTCCATTCAGTTCACAACAACTTCTATTAAAAGTACCATGGAAATGGAACCTAATCAAATAGTTCTCAACATGATTAAATCTGTGCATAAAATAGTTCTATTATTGCATGTTCTACAATTATTTCTTTTTCTGTATGTTGCTTCTAAATAGTAGTTCTGTATATATTTTACACACTTTTTCTAGAAGTGAACACATACACAAATCTACTTACTCTGATCTGTACACACTTATGTGTTAAAAAGTACCAACTTGAGAAATACCACCTATCTTTAGATAAGACTTATAAATAATCAAATTCTGAAACACCACCACTTGCTTAGAGATATGACATGACCATTGAATTTAATTATGTTCTCTATGCGAATGAACTACTGAAATATAAGAACTTTTATCTTGGTTAAAGAAATGTATTGATTCAGTGAGTATCCCATAAATGACTGCTTTATAACCTTTACCAAAAGCTTTGTGAATATACTGATAGTGTCCTGGGAGAATTGGTCTGAGATGACAGCAGCTGCCCAGATGAAGGGTGAAAAACAATCTCCAAACTTCTCCTTTATTGAAGAGATAGGAAATACCATTTGACTCAGGCATCTCAAGTGAACATGACAACAAACAAGCTAGTATATGTGCCGCTAAAGGGCAGCACATCTCACTGCCAAGTATCTGTTTTTCCCTTTGGATTTTACTTATTATGTATCACAGAGGTGTGTGCACTAGTATTTTACGAACAGTTTAATATATGACCATAGTTTTGGTGCATTTGATGCCTTTATCAGACTAATACTATTTATCATTTCATGCATGTGTCAGCATTGTGTTTACACGAGGAAAAATAGAGGCTCGGGATAAACCAAGAATAAAGATCGGCGCTTGCAGCTCTCCACATACAACTTTGCTTAATAAAGAAAGAAATTTTTCAATGCCATAAGTGGGTTAAAAGGTACTTAAACACAATTATTATTTGTAATATGAAGTCATATGTTGATAAAATTTCATTAAATTAAATAATGCTAGCATAAAGACAACAACATCAAACATGTTTAAGTGAGTTTCATGCTTTCCTTTTATACTCTATCGATGCACTATCTTGGTCTTGGAGAACAGAAAAGTGAAAGGCTTTTAACAACAAAATTCAAAAATCATATTTAAATGCTGAAATAGTCACTTTGTTTTATTGCTAAAATTTTATACCATGAAGAATTTATACGTAGACAATTTTCATCCCATCTTATAAGTAAATATTATTTAAAAACATATACACTCAATTAAAGACAGTTTAAAACCAGGATGAATAAAAATGAGATAAACAAATAGTATAATAATTTTCTTAAAATGCCTGCCCTTTTTTATGAGATTCTGTTTGCTACTAGCTTAAGATATAGTGTGGAAGCAACATGTTTATGATATTGGTATTGATGTAAATTCAAATGGAAACAAGGCCACTAAGATTTCTTAAATATTCCCTTTTATTTTGATTTGAAGCTAAAAAATAATGAATTGCAGCCTTTTTTCCCTGACATGTTTGGGATAGTTTACATTTTTTTGAAATGGCTTAAATATTTTTCTACCCACTCAAGACAGAATATTTCAAAGAGGGGAAGAAAAAAATGTTCGTGTTCTTTTACTGTGGTCATTTTTTTGTATTGTCTTATACAGTATTTGGGAGTACAATGATATATTGTTTATAGGAAAATAAAATAGTCCAATCACACTAAAGTGTATTAAATTTACATGGGAAGGTAACTGATAAGAAACAAACAACCTATTTACCACAGGATTCATACTGTGGGCACACTGTAAGTTCTAATACTTACATGTGATCATCAAGCAATCCGCAAAGGGGCCACAGAAAATAATACTCTTCAAGCCATGTCTACAACTATCAGATATAATTTAAAACAACAATAAGCAGATACAATATTTTAGCAACTACATTCACACCCAGACTTTTTTGATTCATAGTATTATTCCTTGGGACAAGCTCTTCTATCCTAGAAGAATTTAATGTGATGATATATTCCCTTGAGTGAAGAAATAGCTCTCCACAGAGAAAGTAATTGGGATTTTTTGTTATGTAAAAGCACCAGACTGCTGTAAAAACTGATGTTTTTTAATTTACCTAGATATTTAAAATTTGTGGTTTCAGCCACAAAACATACAATACCAACTTTATTAAAATTGAATGAATACATGTCTTACTTTTTAGGACAGAATTCTTTCTTTCTTGCTTGACTTGGAAAAAAAAAAACACATGTGAAAATATCATGATGAACTGAACCCTCTCATATTTAAAGTTAATATGCACTAATAAAAATGACTCTGGGTTTGTTTTCAAATGGAATTAAAACAAAGATTAAAATAGTCATTTACATGAAATACATATCATCAATATCTACACAAAATGTGACTTTGATACCAGCAGTGAATAAAATGCCTCAAGACATTGCAGCCATTGAATCACCCAGGCTGCAGCACTTCATTATTTAACAAAACATGTCCTCCATCTTCTGTTACCAATTCATGTAACATAAAAAAGAAAGCCTTTTTTTCTTGTCTTTACATTGCTTACTTTACGTCCTTATAAAACAATTCTGTTTTATAAAGCAGTTGTTGTTACATTAAGATGGATGCCTGCTTTTCTTCAGAAGGCAGATTAGAGTACTTCAGCTGCCACTGAAGTTGTCGTTCTTTGTCACAAAATGTAGTGCTGCATATATAAAATGCAAAGTGTAATGTAGAGTCAAATGTCTCTCAGCACAAGAGTTGTTCGTTTTAGCACCCATTTTGTTGGTATTTATCAACTTACTAATTATAGGCAAATTGCTTCCAACACGAAAACTGTGATGATTAGCAGTTTTTTCTGCTAAGTCTAGTCTACTGTAGTTCCGGTGAAAGAATGTCAATAATCTAAATTCCTTTCTTTTTCTTGGCTTAGAATACATAAAAATAAATTCATCAGGCTAGCATTTCTCAACTTTTCAGAAATGTGGCTGGGGGGAGGATGAAAGCACATAAGGATGGTGATCACAATCAAGAAAGTCTACCTGTCATCTCCTATAAGTGGGAGAATTTTGAAGATACACTAGAGGTTCATCTACCAGGTGGAATTAGATAATCCTGGTTTTACAGAGTAAATATACTTGAGTGTTGAAAGAGAAGTACATGAATTGCTAGAACCTAGCATAAAATCTCTTTATTAAAGTGGGGAGCAAGGAGCACCAACATTGATGGCCACAAAATGCCGAGCATATATTGTTTTAAACCTCTCATATAACCATGAAGCAGAACAGCATGATATTGCTTGGTCAGATGTAAAACACTTTTTAACCTTCAGCCCTTCATTACAATTCTTTAAAGTGAGCTCAGAAGAAAATGAGAGTAACAAGCCAATCTAGAAAATGTTTTCATTGCATGCAATACAATAAAAGCTTGGATTTTTCTACCACCATTGCTAATTTTACCCATTTGTTCCTCATTACAATAAGTAAACAAGATTAAATGGAAAATCTTACAGTTTGCAGAGCACATTACACAGCAGAAATGTCTGAAGCAAATACTGACTCAGTGTCTTAACCAACTTACATGGCACTAAGTGAGTATATTTTCCTGTTATGAAGTTTCTACATTTCTAAAGTTATATTGGCAGGTTCCAGTCAGCAGTGATGTCTGAAATGGCCTTCTTTTGCCAATACGTTGCTTTTAGTCTAATTGCTTATTTGCAGTCTCAGCAAGCAAAGAGAAGAATTTTATCCTCTTTGCCTCTTCTCTGCATACTAACTAGCTGGCCCAGCCAAGGATCTCTAAAGAGAGAAACTGCATGAGACACACACTGCATTTGACACAGTCAAGAGGTAAAAGAAAGAACAAAACAAAAGTCTATTCAGAACTGAATTCTCTGATAGCCACCTCCTCCAATCCCTTGAAAAATAAAGAGGGGGGGCATAAATCCAAGCCTGAATGCCAGAAGTTGTCAGTTAATAAAGGACAGTGAATGACAGGTGACAGTCAGCCTAACTTTCAGTCTCTAGGTTATCATTTTTTGGCATTGTTGAACAAGGGAAGTGTATACATAACAAGGAAATATGCCATCATTTATCTCAGAATGCATGGACAAGTTCCATGTAGGAGAATATAGGCACATGGATTTATCTCTAGAACTGGGTATTTTTCTCTGGAAATTGTTCTTAAAATATTGGTTAGAACATTTTAAAAATGCCAAAGTTTTATGAACTGTTCATTTTTCCCCTCTCCTTTAAAAATCGAAACTTTGATTTGATTTATAAAACTTCTTTTGTATTTTTGGGAAAAAACAATAAAAATAAAAAATAAGACCAGTAATTTTTTTTAGGTTTTTCAAAACAGCTCCTCGCAAGCTATTTCCCCCAAGAACCTTTTATTCTTTCATTTTTGCAGAATGCCTTAATCTTCCTGTCTTTGTTGTTTAAATGTCTGATCAGTTTGTTTTCAAGTTGCCTTTATACCACATTTGCTAGAACTGAAACGTGACTTCAGGCATTTAATTTATAAATCCCTACAAATAGACAAGCATCCCAGAGAAATGTGGAATATTTTGACGTAGGGAAGGCTTTGGTAGTCATTTTCATAATGTACATTGTTATTGTTGCATAACTACAGGTACAAAGAGATAATAAATTTTAAATGATGGAGTAATTTGTAATTAAAATAAGTTTGGCCTCTTCTCAGATTCCTGGCACTCTCATCTGTTGGCCATCTGTAGTGGAAGGACAGATTCTATTCTAAGTTCCATTGGGCTGAGTAAAAGAAACGGCTCCTGACAATCCCAAGTTTCCACATCTTGCTCTGGTAGGCACAGAGACAGGTCACTAGGGCCAAGCTGGTGATGTCAAGTGTGAACAGCTTGATCAGCGTGATCTGAGCGCGGTAAATGCTTGCAGGGAAGCCAGGAAGTGGAACTTTACTCCTTCTCCCAAACAAGCAAGTGGTACCTACTAAACATTCTACATCCTGGGAGAAATGAACTAAGGAGAAGAGATCAACTCTAAACAAACAAGAAAGACAGAAGGAGGTTGACATATTGATACTCTGGTTACATCTTTTTTCCTTTTCCTGCTACAAAGACAACTAACCAAATTTTTTATAAGGGATCAAGTAGAAAGAATGCTACATGTTTCATTATTTAACACTGTCAAAATACTGCTTCATTTCTAGCTTGGAAATTTGAAAGTATTTGATAGAAAAAGTTGTCTTATACCAACCAGCCTAATTCAGCCTTCGAGAAATCACTTTGTACATATTTTGTCATACTGATCATATAAAAACTTTTTTTGTTTCATACAGAACTTATTTTGACATGGAAAAGTAAATGTAATAGTCTCAATTTTTATTTATCAGTATATAGGGCATTAAGTGACCTGTTTGAGTGTCTGTTGTAGGAACTCATACAGAAATGATAAGCATAAAATTTTTTATATTGTTCTCTATGTAGCAATTAGCTCTATATTTAGTTTTGATGCTCCTCATAAAAATTCCCAGGAAAAACTAATCAAAAATCTTTCTTTTTTTTTTTTTTTTTTTTAAAAAAAAACTTTATTTATTATTTATTTGCCTTGGTGTTTGCCTGGAACTGGAACTACAGACAGTTGTTAGCTGCCATGTGGGTGCTGAGAATCGAACCCGGGTCCTCTGGAAGAGCAGATGGTGCTCTTAACCGCTGAGCCATCTCTCCAGCCCCCTCAAAAATCTTTCAAATGTATATGATATTGAAAGGCTCAGTGATATTAAATTTAAAATTAATTTAAAATTTAAAAGTAAAGTCTGATTTTTTTGTAGGTTTTTGCATATGAAAGTCATGAAAGTGATATGAGAAAAAGATGTTATTTGAGAGAAGACTAATTTTGGCAAATTAAACAAAATATGTACAAATAGAAAAACATTTCTTTTTGAGAGGTATGGTAAACTGACCAAAAATTATGAATTATTTTCTTCATAACAATAAAATAAAATATACTTTAAAGTACTATCTGAAAAATATATGTGTATTCATGTGTGTTTGTTTTTGTGTGTGTAATAGTGAAAAATAGGATTTATGTTGGCAATAGTAACTGCTTCATATGGGAGACTTCTCAAAATAAAGATATATAATTCTGCATTTCATTTATATTTAATAAGATGCTCGCTATACAGTTGAAGCAATCCCAATTATTTTGAAAAAATAATGACCTATGGGTCAGTCATAGCTTGACAACTTCTGGTGAGAGTTCAAGTTATATCTCAAGGTCTAAAGAATATAAAAATCTAAGTAAATCACCATCATCAGGAAATGACAGGTTTATATATTTTCTGAGTAAGATGATTTTTTATGAGCTAGTTATATCTACAAAGACTGATAATGTCTTTTTATACAGCCAAAGAACAAGGTATCAGGAGACTGCATGAAATATTCCACCCACTCTTGTTCTTAAACAGTAGGTGAGAAATAATTTTCTTTTGAAGGCAATTAAGTCCAAATACATTATCTGCCAATATTTGTCTTGTAGGTAGTAACAATACAGTGCCAGAGCTGAGATTTAAAGCAAACTATTCCTGTTACCCAGATGGAGGTAGCTCGGCAGTTTCTGGCTGACCCTCTCACCTGAAGAAACAGAATTAGGAACTGAGTATGAAGAATACAAAAGCTTTCTGGATGAGGAAGACACAAATTGATGATAAATTTAGCAAACAATAGGTGGATAGATGGATAGATGATAGCTATGTGTACTGAATGAAAACCTCATGGTAGAACATGATATACTGCAATACTATTTTAGGCAAGTCTATCTTCACTATTGACATTTAAATTAATGAGAGTTTTCTGTTATAACAAGTACTATGGAATAGAAAAAAGACACATGCAAAAATCTCACAATTTAAAATTTCTCAGATTCATGACTGAAAATGGCAACAGCTAAACTGACTCTTCCATATTCTTCTCACTGAGGATCAATTTTCAAAGGACAAGAAGAGTGACGATGACTTCCACAAGGCTAGTTGAATATAAACTGACTTTTTCCTAAAGAAAATAAAAATGAAAGGTACTTAACAGAACAAAAGTTTTGAACACCTGTATAATATCCTAGTTATAATGCTTTGAGTTTATTCAAAATATATTGGTAACCCAGATAATTAAAATGGGACATATATAGTTCACTCATATGTGAACTACACTGTTGTGGAATATTAAGATATATTATATTTATTTATGCTGCAGAACATTTGTTTTAATGACGCAAAAAATGTGTTGTATTCTTTTATGTTTCATTTGTTTAACTCTTTGAAGTTGTGTTATTGTACCTATCTTGTGAAGTTGTGTTCTTGTGCCTATCTAAACCATCTGATGGTCCAATAAAGAGCTGAATAGTCAATAGCAAGGCAGAAGGAAGAACATATGGAGCTGGTAGGCAGAAATAATAAATAGAATGAGAAAGTCTGGAGGCAAAAAAGAAAGAACAAGAGAACAAGGAGAGGAAGATCCTAGGTGCCAGGCACCCAGGTGCACAACCAGCCACTGAGTTAGAGTGAGAGTAAGATATTACAGAAGTAAAAAAAGGGAAGGGCCTAGAGGCTAAAGGAAGATGGGATGAATTAAGTTAAGAAAAGTTGGTTAGAAATAAGCCAAGCAATGGCCAGGCATTTATAAGCTGGAACAAGGCTCTGTGTATGTGACTTATTTGAGAGCTGGTCAGAATCCCAACCCCCCAAAAAAAGAGTAAAGAGTGAATACAATCAACAACACTATACACACTAATTAAATATAAAATATGTTATACTAAGAGAGTCACTGTTGCCTAATTCTAGCCATAAAGAAATCAGGACCATTGACAGAGATCCGAAGGTAAAGTAAATGAGAGGCTTACTAAGCCATAATGTTTGGCTCATAAATGTGCAATGTGTCTGGTTATTAAATCCTTAATATTGACAAGATAGCTAAGCTAGTTATTAATATTTATATGTATGTTTTTTCATATTTGCAAACAGCCAGTCTATTGAAAACTTTGTAACCACATAGTGATGTAAATTATTGAGAAGTACTTTATCAGGAATATCATAAATTTAGAAATGTACTAATCCAATGATGGACTCATATTTGATGTCATCATATGGACTTGTGAAAATGGGGAGTAGTTAGTTGGAGTAAGTCACTAGGGACATTTGTTTGCTTTTTAGATTATAGTTCAGTTATAATTATTTCCTCTTACCTTTCTTCCTTCCAACCCTCCCATATATCCCTTCCTAATCTTCTTCAATTCATGGTCTCTTTTTGTGGACAAATGTACATTTTTATATACACATATTTCTAATATAACCTGTTGAGTTTATATAATGTTATTTGTATTTATTTTCAGGATTGATCTTTTGGCACAGGACAAATAATTAATGTGCTCTTCCCTGGGGAGGTTCAACATTTTTGGATCTAATTTTTCTCTTGTCATTCCCCACACAGCCATACCTCTTGGCTGCAATAGATGAGAACTTCTTCTGCCACATGTTTTTGCCACCTTGATGTGATGTCTCACTACAAATAACTTCAGAGAAGGAAACAGCTGACCATGGACTGAAGCCTTGCAATCTGAGAGACCAAATCAACAGTTCTCTACTTAAATGGTTTCACCAAGGCATATTGGCACAGTGTGACAAAGGAACTCAAATCTCAAGTCTATCCTCCTTGACCATGTTAGTTGGGAAAACTAATCACTCATGACAAATAGTATTGTTTATCACCTATTATATTCCTCCAATGAGAAGGTACAATTGGGCTGTGATTTAGGAAATTTTCCTTGCACTCAAAGTAATTATATATAAGAATTTTTAAGCAAGTTATAGAAGAAAATCAAATAAAATGCTGGTACTTGAGAGGGAGGCTAAAGGTAGGGGAAAGTGGTAAATTCAAGTCTAATGAAGTCAGAGCTATATAGCAACTCTCTCTCTCTCTCTCTCTCTCTCTCTCTCTCTCTCTCTCTCACACACACACACACACACACACACACACACAAACACACACACAACATACACACTCTCTCATACACACACATACACACTACACATGCACAAACACACACAGAGAGCAAGAGGGAGGGAAGGAGGGAGGGAGGTAAAGACAGAGAGAGAGAGGGGGAGAGAGAGAGAGAGAGAGAGAGAGAGAGAGAGAGAGAGAGAGAGAGAGAGATCCTATAGAAAAAGTCTTTGCTTTATGAATGCCCCAAAGAAAAGCAAAATCCAAACCAAACCAAAACAAACAATCTTTAAATAATTTTAGCTAAAATCTGCAAGAAAGAAACAGTAGTATAAGAGGAAGAGATATTTTTTCAGAGAAATATATAATGGAATTACAATTGTAAAATTAAGTTTTCCTTCACTTATAGGTTATGTTTTTTTTAAACGAATGCTTTTACACTTACTGCAAGTGTTAAAGTGAGAATCAATCGAAGCTAGAAATTCTCACAATTTTCATGGAGTGCTACCCTTGAAGGTTTCAACGTCTGCTCACTACAATTTTAACTGCATATATTTAAATCTAGCATTATTTTGCCTTTTCCACCTGTAAATAGTGAATTACTAACACCAGAATCTTCTTGAGAATATGTTGTACCCTCACATCACAGATTGGTGACAGTGGCGAAGAATTTTTTGTCAACATACCACCTGTGTGCTCCTCTCCATTAAAAGGGTTTGTCTTCCCAGAACCAACACCTGACCAATTGGCTTTTGTCTTCTCACAGTGCCTGTGGAACACATTGTGTAAATGTCTATGGCTTTTATACTTTGGCTTGATAAGCTTTCATACCACTCCATGGAATGTTCATTTGTTCATCAGCTACTTCTCTCTGGCTAGAAGGTGTTCTACATCTTATTGTTCCTACTGAAATCCCAATTTCCCCTCTATTTTAGGTGTCAAAGTCACCAGTGTCCCCTCCTTATTAGCTGAAAGTATAATTTCCTGCTCATCTAAATAATTTGAAATGTGTGTATGCATCACATCAGATATTGTATATGTTATGCTGAATGCTAATCTTATTCTGACAGTTGTATCTTTTGTATCACTTGAGGGTTTTACTTGCTTCCTCCTAGTACAAACAGACCTTGGTTAACAGAAAGAAAAGAGAAATTATTGGTTGGCTATCACATGAAGTGGAGGCCAGGCGAATAAGAAAAATCTGGTATACCTGTTTTTAGATCATGATCTTAGAAAATTCAGAACAGAAAGTGTGTGTAAAGTAGGAATGATGGTAATGTTATAACAGTAAAGTAGGACAATTGGGGAATCACCATGGAAATGGCTATTCTTAAGTCACCCAAGTCCCTCCTACCATTTAGAAGCAGAGACCTAAATGGCATATTTAAGCCACATATACACTACCTAGGAGAAAATGAAGAAGACAAGGAGAGACTGAGAAAAAGAAGGGAGAGGGATAAACCTACCTATTTGTGAAATGGAAAGAATAGCTCTTACAGTACTTCACTTACTGAAAGGACTCACTACTTCCACCGACAAGGAGAACATGTGGTAGATGAAGTAAAAGAGGAAAGGCATCAATATGGGTGACACATGCCCTTGAATGAAATTAATTTTCTGACATCCACATTAGCCCCAAACCCAGAAAACAGCATTTATTCTAAAAGCTACCTACAGAGATTTCTATGTGTACTGAGAGTGGACTGGCTTGAATGTCCACAATCTGACAGAGAATGTACAGAATATTCTCTCTTTACAGCACATAAAGAAATATGTTTAGCAAATTGTAGCTCTTGTCTGTAGCCATTTATAAGATTAGGACCCCTCCACTGATGCTGTATGACAGGCTCTCTTTGCCTTTTAACAATTCTCAATTATTAATCCTCCAGATTGCCAATAATCCCTCAGTAGATAGACAAAGCCTGTGTTCAACATGTCTTCATTTTTATACTGTAAGCATAGTTAGTGATAGCAAACATGTACGTAACACATTCTAAGATATGTATTAGAACCATTTTATAATTACATAATATGTAAGCTTTTCCAGCTGATATTTGAAAGAAAAAGTTGAACAAAAGAAATAAATGATGAAAACACTAACAATAAAACTCCAAATCTAGGAAGTCTGGTGGGAAGAAAAGGCCCTCTCCTGACCCATTACAAAAGGAATATTTTAAATGATCTGGTTTTACTTAGTTATTTTCTCATTTCAGAGTTAAGATACATAAATATAAAGATGACAGTGCCATGAAGCATGATTTTCTCTTCTCTCCCATGACTAGTCCGGCTGTCAGAATGCTCACCTGTGTAAGAATGACAGCAGTCAGATGCAGCAAATGTACTTTATTGCGGTAAACACTCAGATGGTGGAAATGGTTCTGCTTACAGATCCTTTATGTTTTAAGTAAGAAAGAGAAATGTGAAGAAGTTTCCTTTCTGGGAACCTAATTTCAAATCTGAGTGCAATTAACCAACTGATAAACAGGCTTTTGTTTCCATTTGAATGGCCAATGACCATTCATTAGGGATATTATCTTGTCAGATGGGCAACAATAATGATAAAGTTTTTATGTCTTGGCTCCTGGCTCCTCAGAAGCCCTTACAACCCTCCTGAACTGGAATTAAGAACTTGAATTGAGCATAGGAAATAGTTACTTTCCAGAATCTACCCAATGGTGAGGATATGGAAGTTTATCTTGGTCTGAATTGAAAATAAGGACAAGTAATATCTTTTTATTTCATGCCTTTTAATTTTAGTTAAATCAAGAAATGGTTAAGTCCTGTTATTCTAAATTCTACACAGTTACATAGCTTGAAACTCAAGAAAACACACTGCATTTAAAAGGCTGCTCTGCTTAAGAAACACTATGATAATTTTCACTTTGCATGCATTGACTACCTATAATAATGAATATATTTGTCATTACTTAATATTTAACCTAGATCAGAAAGATTACTTTTCCTTTTATTTCCCCTTTCACATTTAATTAACCAATGATCCAAATTGTCTGCTTTGAAAAAATATGAATAATAAGATTGTAGGTGACAATTTTTGTTGATTATATGTTTCATAGATAAATATGACATTGTTTCATTGGCTTATTTTGCCCAAAATAATGAGTGACAAGAAAAGTGACTTATATCCTCTTTCAATAGTTTTCCATGAAAAAAAAATGATTAAAATGAATGGTGGAGTATGGCACTGTAGAACACATTTCCTGTATTATACTCACAACTTTGGCAAAATAATTACCATCAGATAACTTCTGACAAAATTTGAGAAAAAAAAACCCAGAAATTATATTAGCTGTTAATGTTGAATCTGATAGAACTGGACCCTTGCAGGAAAGAAAGACAACATAGCTTTTTATTTTTTTTCCTTAAAGATATTTACTGAGTACTAGTTTATTTATCTGGGAATAGAACTAAGAACAATGTAGCCTAACATCTTGAGAATTTTAAAATTTAGTATAACAAGTGCTGAAGGTACTAGTTCTGATAGACAATGGTAGTGACTTTGGTTTGTCTAGTGGAAGAATGTATTATAGGTGATGTTTTCATATATCAGCTGAGAAAAAGGTACTTTTTACGTTCTTTTGTGGTAATATATTTTGTATTTACTAAAATCAACCCGGAATATCTAAGGACAGAGCCATTTTCCCAGCCTTTTTGTTTTATGTTTCTGAGACAAGATTTTCTGTGTAACAGCCCGAGCTATTATTATCTTGCAGCTTGCTTTGTAGACCAGACTGATCTTGAACTCACAAAGATCCTCCTGCCTTTGCCTCCCAAGTCCCGAGACTAATGGCAAGCACCACATCTCATGACACTCTTAATCTCAGGGTCATGGGTCAGACCCCACATTGGGTGCTAAGTAAAACACAAAATCTATTTCATATTTAATGGAAACTAAGAGCCAGATATTGGGAAAAATCAGAATATTAGAGAAAAGAAACAGACCACAATCGATTCTCACCCAGCCAAATTCTCAAGGTAAAAGCTATCTTCAAGAGTCCTCAGTCTGGTTCGTCACTCTTACAGAATACTCTAATGTCTTCCTACTCCTGCCTTAAATATCTTC
This sequence comes from Sigmodon hispidus, assembly GCA_004025045.1. NCBI lineage: Eukaryota > Metazoa > Chordata > Mammalia > Rodentia > Cricetidae > Sigmodon > Sigmodon hispidus. Next base: position 50,841 of record PVIH01010338.1, read on the forward strand.
TTTGTCAGGCTGTTTCACTTCGGTGTTCAACTCTGCATCATAATCCTAGAGTTAAGATTAAATATATGAACTACTACTGTTTGGTATTTAGGCTTTGAATTCACAGAAACACAGAAAGATCTCTGTTTCTGGAATTATGGGATTAAATGCACTCAGTCTTTCCTGTGCTGGGATTAAAGGCATGAGTTACTACCTTGTGGTCCTCCTGGCTTGACTGTGGGTAAATATATTCTCTAATATTCCAGGCTGACTTTATCAAATATAAAATATATCACCATATCATTTGTTTCTTTATTCTTATTTATTTATTTATTTATATTTTTAGGTTTAGGTTTTAGAGATATGTTTTTTACTGTTTAGTCTTGGCTGTCCTGGAACTCAATCTGTAGGCAAGGCTGACCTCTAACTCAGCCTCATGCCTCTGTTTCCTTAGTGATGGGATTAAATAAGCCACCAGGCTTATTCAGTTTCTTAACCTATTTTTATCTACTTTATATTATTGTTTAACTGTGAATTCAGTTATTGATGACCATTGATCTTAATTTAAATGAATTCCAATAAGTCTAAATTTATTTTCAAACTAGACAGTAAATGATGAGATCAAATTTCAATAAAATGTAGGAAACTTGGCTCAAATCTTTCTCGATTTGAAAATTTGTTCTATGTCATTATATAAATATGCTTAGTAATATAATGTATACAATTTTTGTGGAGTTGAGCCATTAATATTTATAAGATCTAAGATGTAATATGTTTTAAAACAATAATATGTATAAACACAAATCACTGTGGTTTAAACTGTACATGAAAGTGATATTTCAGCTTTAAAAAATTAAACAATGAGTAATGTTAGTCACAGTAAAGTGCGATACAGTCACTATAAAATGAAGAATTGACTTTACTTTTGTAGAGAAAAAGGAGGAATATTCACAGTTTAATACACAAAATAAGGAAAGAATTGTACAGAGTAGCACCTGCCTACAATTTAACATTCAGGGGGTTGAGGCAAAGGCCTATGATGACAGCCCAATCTTGGCATCATAGCAGGTTCTGGGCTAGCTTGTATGATGTAGAAAGACTCTCTTACCCAGTCCCCCAACCAAAACTAGTACAAATGAAGAAAACAACATAGTGAACTTAATGTCATTGATAATATGAAGACTACAAAGACACGGAAATTTTTTACAGCCAAAAAAATTGGAATATTTTTTCTTGAATTGAAAGGTTAACAGATATTGTCATGATTTCTTATAATAATTACTTTAAGTAGCACAGACACTAAGAACAATAATCAATATTGGGACTTCCTGAAACTAAGAAGCATTTGTAAAGCCAGGACACAGTCACTAAGACAAAATGACAGCCTACCAAATGGGAAAATTTTTTCACCAGCCCTACCAGTGACAGAGAATTGATCTCAAGAATATATAGAGAACTCAAGAAACTAGAGCCCCAAACCCTGAATAACACAATTAAAATTGCTGTTCAGAACTAAAAAGGGAATTCTCAACAGAAGAATTAAAAATGGCTGAAAGACACTTAAAAAACTGATCAACATCTTTATATGTATATATATCAAACTTTACATCAAAGTGCACATCAAATTCCATTATCATTCCTTTCAGTTTCATACCCACTCTTATGATCTCATACCAATTCATGATGCTTATTTACTTTCTGGAACATAACTAAACTCCCTGTGGCCAGATCTTTAAAGAAAATGAGTCTTTCCTTGCCAGAGGCATTCAATGCAGAAGTGAAGGACTATGCATAAAATTGGTATTGGTGGATCCTTGGGGAGATTGATTCCCAGTTTTCTGAGAAACTGCCATACTGCATTCCAGAGTGGCTGAACCAGCTTACACTCCCATCCACAATGGAGGAGTGTTCCCCTTGGGTTCATCCTCTCCAGCATAAACTGTCATCTATGTTTTTAATCCTAGCCATTCTGAAAGGTGTAAGGTGATATCTCAAAGTTGTTTTAATTTGCATTTCTCTGATGTCTAAAGATGTGGATCACTGATTCATGTGCCTTTCAGTCATTTGTAATTCTTCTGCTGAGAATTCCCTTTTTAATTCCAAACCTCATTTTTTAATTGGATTTTTAAGGGTTTTTGCTCTAGTTTCTTGAGTTCTCTATATATTTTAGAAATCAATCCTCTGTCACTTGTAGGTTTGGTAAAAATCTTTTCCCATTCTGTTGGCTGTTGTTTTTGTCTTATTAACTCTGTCCTTGGCCTTATAGAAGCTTCTCAGTTTCAGGAGGTCCCAATTATTGATTATTGTTCTTAGTGTCTGTGCTACTGGTGTTATATTTAAAAAGTGGTCACCAGTATCATTACTTTGGAGGGTATTTCCCACTTTCTTTTCTATCAAGTTCAGTGTACTGGGTTTATGTTGAGGTCTTTTATCCACTAGGATTTAAGTTTGTGCAAGGTGATAGGTTTGGATCTATTTTCATTTTTCTACATACTACCATCCAGTTATGACAACACCATTTGTTGAAGATACTATCTTTCTTACATTGAATATTTTTAGCCTCTTTGTTAAAAATCATGTGTTAATAGGTATGTGGGTTAATGTGGTTTAATCTCAATCAAAATCCTACAAGATTCTTCACAGAAATAGAAAAAAAATCCTAGAATTTATACAGAACTAAAAACGACACCATATAGTCACAGCAGTCTTGAACAAAAAGAACAATGCTGAAGAGGTTACCATTTCAGATTTCAAGATATACTGCAAAACTACAGCAATTAAAATAAAAGAGTCTGGTACTGGGACAAAGGAAAATATGAAGACAGGCGATATACAGGAAGCCGACAGCCAGTATCAAACTTAATGGACAAAAACTCAAAGCAATCCCACTAAAATCAGGAACTAGACAAGGATGTCCTCTCTCCCCTTATCTATTCAATATAGTTCTCGAAGTTTTAGCTAAAACAATAAGAGAACAAAAGGAGATTAAGGGGATACAAATTGGAAAAGAAGAAGTGAAGCTATCTCTATTTGCAGATAATATGATTGTATACATAAGTGACCCACAAAATTCTTCTAAGGAACTGCTATGGCTAATAAAAACCTTCTGCAATGTAGCAGGATACAAGATTAACTCAAAGAAATCAGTAGCCCTTCTATACACTAAAGACAGAAGAGCTGGAAAAGAAATAAGGGAAACAATACCCTTCATTATAGCAGCAAATAGTATTAAATACCTTGGAGTAACTATAACCAAAGAAGTAACAGACCTATTTGACAAAAAATTGAAATCACTGAAGAAAGAAATTGAAGAGGATATCAGAAAATGGAAAGCTCTCCCATGTTCCTGGATTGGTAGGTTCAACATAGTAAAAATGGCAATTCTACCAAAGGCAATCTACAGATTCAATGCACTGCCCATCAAAATCCCCAACACAATATTTTTTGGACCTTGAAAGAACAATACTCAATTTCATTTGAAATAACAGGAAAGCCAGGATTGCCAAAACAATTTTACTTAACAAAAGAACCTCAGGAGGTATCACCATCCCTGACTTCAAGTTACACTATAGAGCTACAGTACTAAAAACAGCCTGGTACTGGAATAAGAACAGACTTGTGGGCCAATGGAATAGAATTGAGGATCCAGACATTAACCCAAAAACCTATGAACACCTGATCTTTAACAAAGAGGCCCAAAACAATCAATGGAAAAAGAGATAGCTTATTTAACAAATGGTGTTGGCATAGTTGGACAGAAGTGTGTAGAAAAATGCAAATAGATCTGAGCCTGTCACCCTGCACAAAACTCAAATTCAAGTGGATCAAAGACCTGAACATAAACCCAGCCACTTTGAACTTGATAGAAAAGAAAGTGGGAAATACACTTCTACGAATTGGCACAGGCGACCACTTCCTAAATATAACACCAGTGGCACAGACACTAAGACCAACAATCAATAAGTGGGATCTCCTGAAGCGAGGAAGCTTCTGCAAAGCCAAGGACACTGTCAATAGGACAAAACGCCAGCCTACAGAATGGGAAAAGATTTTCACAAACTCTACAAGTGATAGAGGACTGATCTCTAAGATATATAAAGAGCTCAAGAATCTAGAGCCCAAAACTTTGAATAACCAAATCAAAAAACGGGGTTCAGATCTAAGAAAGGAATTCTCAGCAGAGGAATTACGAATGGCCGAGGCACCTGAAAAAGTGCTCATCATCTTTAGCCATCAGAGAAATGCAAATCGAAACAACTTTGAGATACCACCTATCACCTGTTAGATTGGCTAAGATAAAAGACACAGATGACAGCCTTCGATGTTGAGAAATTTTGCATCAATACTGTTGAGGAAAATTGGTCTGTAATTCTCTGTCTTGGTTGTATCTTTTAGTGGCTTGGTTATCAGGGTTATTGAGGCTTCATAAAAAGAGTTTGGCAATGTTCTTTCAATTTCTACTGTATGGAACAGTTTGAGGAGTATTGGTATTAGCTTTTCTATGAAAGTCTTGTAGAACTCTGCACTGAAACCATTTGTACTTGGGCTTTTTTGTTATTTGGGAGACTTTTAAAGACAGCTTCAATTTTCTTTGGTGTTGTAGGACTGTTTAGGTCTTTAATCTGGTCTTGATTAAATCTTGGTAAAAGATACATGTCCAGAAAGCTGCCCATTTATCTAGGTTCTCCATTTTTGTGGAGTATAGATTTCCAAAGTATGACCTGATAATTCTCTGGATTTCCTGGGGGTCTGTTGTCATGTCCATTTTTTCATTTCTGATTTTGTTGGTTTGGATTCTCTCTCTCTCTCTGCTTTTTGGTTAGTTTGGATAAGGGTTTATCAATCTTTTTGACTTTCTCAAAGAACCAACTCTTTGATTTATTGATTTTCTGTACTGTTCTTTTTGTTTCAAATTGTGTTGATTTCAGCTCTAAGTTTAATTATTTCCTGCTGTCTGTTCCTTCTAGGTGAGTTTGCTTCTAAATGTACTAGGATCCTCAGCTGTCTTTTAGTTCGCTAGTGGGATTTCTCTAGGTATTTTATATAGTCATCTAGTGCTATGAATTTTCCCCTTAAGACTGCTTTCATTGTATCCCATAAGTTTGGGTATGTTGTGGATTCATTTTCATTAAATTCTAGAAGCATAGATTTTCAAAGTATGACCTGAAAGTTCTCTGGATTTCCTGGAGAACTGTTGTTATGTCCTTTTTTTATTTCTGATTTTGTTAATATGGATACTCTCTCTCTCTGCTTTTTCTTTAGTTTGGATAAGGGTTTATCTATCTTGTTGACTTTCTCAAAGAACCAACTCTTTGATTCATTGATTCTTTGTATTGTTCTTTTTGTTTCAATTGTATTGATTTCAGATCTAAGTTTGATTATTTCCTGCCATCTCCTCCTTCTAGGTAAGATTGCTTGTAATTGTTCTAGGGTTTTCAGCTCTTCTGATAGTTCTCTTGTGTGGGATTTCTCTAGTCTTTTCATGTAGGAATCTAGTGCTATTAATTTTCCTCTTAAGATTGCTTTGATTGTATTCTATAATATTGAGTATGTTGTGAATTCATTTTCATAAAATCTAGGAAGACTTTCATTTCTTTCTTAATTTCTTCCTTGACCCAGAGATGGTTCAGTTGAGTGATGTTTAGTTTCTATGAGCTGGTAGGTTTTCTGTGATTCTTGATGAGGTTGAACTCTAATTTTAAACCATGGTGATCTGATATGGTACAAGGAGTTATACTCATATTTTTCTACCTGTTGATATTTGCATTATGACCAATTATGTGGTGAATCTTATAGAAAGTTCCACAGAGTGCTGAGAAATATGTATATTCCTTTTCTTTGGATGGAGGGTTCAGTATATGTCTACTAAGTCCATTTGAGTCATAACTTCTGCTAGATCTTTTATTTCTATGTTGAATTTCTGTCTGGTTGACCTATCCAAGGGTGAAAGTGGGGTATTGAAGTCATACGATTAGTGTGTCAGGTTTGATAGGAGGTTTAAGCTTTAGTAGTGTTTCTTTTACATATGTAGGTGCCCTTTTGTTATGACATAGATATTCATGATTGAAATTTTGTCCTGGTACATTTTTCCTTAGATGAGTAAGTAGTGTCTGTCCTGCTCTCTTTTTATTGATTATAGTTTAAAGTCTATTTTGTTAGATATTAGTGTGGCTATACCAGTTTCTTTCCTAGGGCCATTTGGTTGGAAAGTCTTTTCCCAACCCTTTACTCTTAGCTGTGTCTGTCTTTAAAGTAGAGGTGTGTTCCTTTTATGCAGCAGAAGAATGGTTTCTGTTCTTTGTATCCATTGTGCTAAGGTGTGGCTTTTCATAGGTGAATTGTGTCCACTGATATTAAGGTATATTAATGACTAGTGATCGATATTTCCTGTCATTTTTGTAGTAGCTTGTATTTCCTTTTTTGTGGGGTGGTTTCTTCTGTGAGGTTATCAATTGTTTTTGTTACATGGGTGTTTCTGGTTTCCTTAGGTTGGAGATTTCCCTCTAGGGTTTGTGTTGAACCTGATTTGTGGTTAGGCATTATTTAAATCTGGTTATGTTGTGAAATATCTTGTTTATTCCATTTGTGTTTACTGATAGTTTTGCTGTTTACAGTAGTCTAGGCTGGCATCCATGCACTTTTAGTGTCTGTATAATGTCTGACCAGGACCTTTTTGCTTTCATTGTTTCCACTGAATAGTAGGTGGTTATTCTGATGGGTCTTCCTTTATAGGTAATTTGGACTTTTTCCTTTGAAGCTCTTAGTAGTTTTTTTTTTGTTGTTGTTGTTCTGTAGGTTTAGTGGCTTGATTAGTATATGGTAAGCAACTTTTTGTGAGTCTAGTCTATTTGGTGTTTTGTAGGCTTTCTGTATCTTTCTAGGCATTTTCTTCTTTAGCCATCAGAGAAATGCAAATCAAAACAAGTTTTAGCTACCATCTTACAACTATCAGAATGTATAAAATTAAAATTACAAATGACAGCCTATGCTGGAGAGGATGTGGAGCAAGGGGAACACTCCTCCATTGTTGATGGGAGTGTAAGCTTGTTCAGCCATTCTGGAATGTAGTATGGCAGTTTGTCAGAAAACTGGGAATCAATTTCTTCAAGGATCAAGCAATATCACTTTAAAGCATGTACCCTAAAGATGCACATTTGCACCCCAAAAGCATTAGCTCAGCTGTGTTCATAGCAGCATTATTCGTAATAAAAGAACCTGGAAAAAACCTAGATGTCCTTCAACTAAAGAATGAATTAACAAACTGTTGTACATCTTACAATGGAGTACTACTCAAGAGTAAAATATATATATATATATATATTTATATATATATTTTTAGGATATATATATTTTATTTAGGATATATATATATCCTAAATTCACAGGCAAATGGATGAAATTTGAGAATGTCCTCCTGAGCAAGGTATCAGAAATCAAGAAAGAGAAGGGGATGTTAAGTCTCTTATTAGTGGACTTAACAAAAAAAAAGATGTCATTTTATACAAGAGCTCAAGTGTAGAACATAGCTAAATGACACAGTGCCTCACTTCTGCATTGATAGCCTCTGGCAGGGGTGTGGTTGAGGAAAGACTTGTTTTCTTTAAGGGTCTGGCCACAGGGAGTTTAATTATGCTTCAGTAATTAAATGACCATCATGAATGGACTTTTTATAAAATGAGGAGATAATAAGTATAGGTATGAAACTGAGAGGAGAGATAACTGAGTTTGATGGGGTGCATGATGTCAAATCACCAAATAGTAAATAAATATTAAAAAAAGAATTCTTTATTTTTTGTGTTAATTATTACTTCAGTTTACTTAGTAACTAAATTTGGTAGGTAGCTGTTTTCAGCTGAGGATCATCAGTTGACGTTTAGACAGTAGAGTAGTGCTATCCTTGCTGATGTTTCAGTGCACATTGGAAGTATAAATCAGATCCTGCTGTGGGGGGACTACCTACTCTATTTTCAGTCTCTTTTGTTAAATATACCATGACCCAAAAACCATTGTAATAGTGGAAAGGGTTTATTTGGTTTAATCATCCGGGTCAGTTTATTGTTGGAGAAACTCAGGGAAGAAATTCAAGCAAGTATGGAGAAACATTGCTTGGTGACTTGCTTCTGCTGGGCCTTATGCTTACCCAAGTTCCTATGTAGCTCAGGAGAATTTTTCTAGAGACAGTGATGCCAACTATGGCTCAACTCAATTAATGATCAAGACAATCCTCTATGCAACTCTTCCCACAGTCCAATCTAGTCTAGACAATTTCTCAATCAAATCAAGACTTTCCTACAAGATGACTCTAGGTTGTGTCAAATTAAAAAGAACTATAAGCTAGAACTCTACTCCAATACTATTAATATTATTAATCTTATTATAACAATAATATTATTATATTGACATTCTTTTCCAATACGTTTAAAAATAAAACTACTTACATATGTGCTGTTGCTAAGACAGAAACATAACTTATATTTCAGGACTTCTTGAGATACTTAGAAGAAATAGACAGCAAACAAAACTCCTGCTTCTGGCATGTATCTTTGGAGCTCTAAAGCTTGGCATGCTTCTGCCACATTTTTCAAAGTTCGTATGGGGGTGAAGAAAGAAAGTCACTGTGATTCAGATTAGGCAGTTCTAATCTAGACCATTGCACTTCTTTTATATGATTTCATGGCACTGGGCTAACATATTATTGTTGGAATATACATTTTTTTGTGAATCGGAATCACTTCAGACACTGAGTTAATAGTTATTAATTGCCTTCCTTTGAGATTTGAGCTTGAGACATGAATGAAAAACAAATGGTCAGTTCTGTTCCCATGCATCCTCTCGTGTATAATATCACATTGTAGCAAAAGCGAGAGAAGGCATTCTTTATGCTGTATGACTCTGTGTCTGCATTACATGATGAATAGACTTTGCCTTGGAAGGATGCCATGCCTATGTTCTCCAAGGTATTCCCAATCCATGGGTCAACAATGACAAGCCTTTTGAGCAAAGTATTTTCTATAGCTAATATGCTATATAATTTTTAGGATTAGTCATTGGACTTGCTCGCCTAACATGAGGTATTCTTAGGTAAATGCCATATTTTTGCTACCTTCCTTACCTTATCCTTTCTCTGAAGGCAGAAGAATTATGTGCTCAGTCTTCAAAGAACTTGAAGTGTAAAAATATTGTGATTTGTATTAAGTATTTCAAAATTTGAAAACTATATTATTCTGTTTAATTTATAGCATTATGTATGATAAAATTAATATTACAAAGGGAATAATTTATATTTTCTTATGTGTTCTGTATAAAACTTGAGTTTATGGGTATCATTAATTAAATATAATCTCTTATATTGTATATATGTATGATGTGTATAAAAGTATATATTTATATTCTCATAATTATGTGTACACTTGTGTGTGTGCATCTCTAAGTGGAGGTCTGAGATTGACATCAATCCCTCTCTTCTTTATACATCATTACAGGATCTTGCACTTTCACTCAGAGCTTATCTGGCTAAGGAGCTTCCTTCTAGCATCTTATGTTTCAACTTTCTGTATGTAGGAAGTATAGGTATGCCATCATGTTCACCACTTATCTAAATGGGTGCCAGGTACTAAAGCTCCAGTCTTCACACTTGCCAGGTAAGTGATTTACCCATCATCTCTCTAAAGTCTGATAACCCCTAACTGAGCCACTAGAAAGTATAAGGACACACAATTTCAGGAATTATCTGTAAACAAACAAATAATATCAGAGAACTGGCATAATCTTTATTGTTCCATACTAATGCATGTTGAGAAAATATGGCACTATAAAAACTAATGTGTTTATTATCTTTTCCATGTGACATATAAAATGAAATTGTATGGGAAGGTACATTCTAAGTAATAGATAACAAAAGACTAAGTTCTCAAACCTGAATACCAATAGATGGTGCATTGATATCTATTTAGTTCACTGATCAGACTACAAACAAATAATTACTTGTTTTCTTCACATTAGTTAAAGTCTATAATGCTGGGTTTTTATAAACTCTTAAGTGTTAATACATTTTAAATAAGAATATTCACATGGAAGGGGAGGCTACAATATTTGTATAGAACCCTGTAAAAGTAGTGTTGGAATCTGGGGCGATGGCACAGTATATGATTTGCTATTCCATCATGAGCCCCTCTGTTAGAACTCCCATCACCCATATTCAAAACCAAGTATTCTAAAGTATACCTGTAGGAGACAGAAACATGAAGGTCTCTTGGGCTTGCTGACACATGATTCTGCAAGTATTCATGAGTTACACATTTAGTGAAAGATCCTATCTCAAGAAGTAGGGTGGAAAGCAATTAGAAAAGAAGTCAGATGTCTATCTCTGCCTTTACGTACATAAGCATGTTTATATATCTATACTTGTAAAGACACATGAACAGAAAATGAAAACACACACATGCACACACACACATGCACGGGCACTCTCTGTCTCTGTCTCTCTGTCTCTCTGTCTCTGTCTCTGTCTGTCTGTCTCTCTCTCTCTCTCTCTCTCTCTCTCTCTCTCTCTCTCTCTCACACACACACACACACACACACACACACACACACACACACTGATCTTGGCTAGACATTTAGAAAACAAGCAAAAATACCAATAGGAAATTTTGAGATTCATCAGTGTTGGATACTTAGTGATCAGGACCATTGCATTTACAGTGGTTAAAGGTGTGGGGTTCTAAGCCAGGTGATCCCTATGCCAGAAGGGCATCTTTTGACAGATAAACATACACACTAGTACTTTTGAAGTGTTTTCTGACAGAAAACAAATTACAATGTTTTATCATCTTGTTTATAAAGAGCATAAACTATGAGTCCAGGTAAGCAAATAAAATTTGTAGTGGAGCCACTGAGATCTTTTCCAGGTTTCATTATTTATACATATGTACATATATACATTATTTACTATGTATCTATAGGATAAAGAAACACATATTGTGAATTGAAAAAGTTTCGTCAAACTGGATCCTTTAAGCCAGCACATTTTATGTAGTTTGCAAGGTTTAATAATATCTTCAAAAAAGAATATGAATGTAATGTATAGTTTTGTCCTGATTTTGATTTAGAATAGATTATATCTAATACACATCTCACATATATATCTTCAGTGAAGTAGGAGTTAAATATAAAATATAATAGTGTTCAAGAAATATCAAAGAACAATGCTGTTGTTTGTGGCATGTTATATATTAGGATTGCATGTGAGTTTAAACAACTAGAAAGATGTCTAGAGACAGGCATGGTACCCATATCAATGCTTTTTAGCAAATCAAAGTTGTTCTTAGGTATGGAACATAAATCAATCCTAAGCATACATCCAAAACCACAAAAAAGGCATGATTCAACATTCAAATATTCCCTGATTGCTACAGCTGCTGAGCTCTGCGCTAGCATTTGAATGTATTCAGACACTTTTCAGAATTTACAAATTGACATTATTGATCTTGCTCCAGTGTCCGTTCACTATATAAAGTACAACTTGTTTATTCAGTAATTGTGACTGTTAATTTAATTAATACTTCTGGCTACTGTCAATGTTAAAATTACAATTCTACATTGCCTAGTCTAATAGTCTTTTCACCAAAATTGCTAGACACAATTAAAATTATACAGCAAAGAGAAAGTGCAATCTCTGTTACCCAAAGTATTCAGGGTTATACATATTTACATATATTTTTATCTAAGACTTACAGTTAATGAACAAATACAGTGGTGAAATAGGATCAGGAAACTTAAAATAATACCACTAAATTTCAGATCCACAAGTATTAATTAAATATTAAATATCTATTAGTAAACTTAAAATGTGTTTTTTTTTCTATTCTAACATTTTTTTGGGGGAAAAGGCATAGCAAATATTTATGGTTTCAATTGAGTAAGTCTTATATTTCTTATTGAGAAATCAAATGCCAAAAAATCAATCCATAAATAAAATAAGTGGTTTAGACTAATGTATTTACTAGCATAATGTAAATAAAGGTTTTAGGCATCTAGCTGTCCCATTCATCCTTTAGCATATTAAAATGACCATTGTATTCATTGCAGTTGTGTTATTCAGCCACAATGTCTATCCCAGGCTCTTTAAAACAACAAAGAAAAAAATTCCTACTACACTTGATTCTTAAATTGTGATTGCTTCCAAAGAGTTATTATATTTCCAGCTTATTTGTCTTAGGGGGTATCAATTAAGTCCAAATTATTCTATGACAAAAAATTTTCTATTTTTAGGTTCAGGGTAAGTGAAGTAGAGATAACAGAAATCCAATGAGGAAAAACAAAACCAAGTTTGAGACGTACCTTCTAATTGTTTATCTTTCAATTAGCATGGGTATACAATCACCAGAATGTTATTTACAAATGCCTATCAAAAATAGGCTGTTTTAGTTTTTTGTTTATTATAAAATTTACTCTTTTTATACATTATATGTTTATACTCAGCACATTCTAGTGTATATTTTGTTATCTCTGGTATCTAGTACTGTTAAAGAATTATTTTCAGTGTATGTGTAGTCAGCTTTCTAACAGTCTATTGATTTCACTGAATTTTTTGAATTTGAGAAAGAAACCAATCGATTCTTTATTCACCATAGCAAAGCAATTCTTAATTTTTGTCAATTCCTTCTCAACATCCATCTTAAGAAGAAAACACATTCTTTACGTTGCAGTGGAAGATTACTGACTCCTATATCACCAAGAACATTTTAAAGCTTTATTTTGTCTGTTATTTAAAATGGAAACTGCTATCCCTTCAGACACTGGCACTCTGCCATTTGCCTCCAGAACATTTCATAGTTCACTGTCAGGACTGCTGCTTTTTCTAGAAGAACATATGGGGCTTTGTGAGACATTCTGTAGCATTAAAGTGCAGGACATATATCTATTTACATTTACTTACCAGTAAACATATTTTATAGAATTCTAATACATTGCAGTTTCTTTGGGACTCTCTGGGAAGTATTTGAAGACTAATGACAGAAGCAGCTTGTAATTTGGATGTTGAAAGGATGGTGTGTAATTGCAGAAGTGTTTATTATTAGTGCCATGTGTCTCCAATTCAGTGATACCATTTTATCTGACTGAAGTGGACTTTCTCCTTTTGCTCCAGCGATTTCAAATAGTCACTATAAAAAATTGAAAGTGAAGAGAAAAATCTTCTTGCACTCTGTGATGTTGATAAATAAGTCATGGGAATGTAGAAGGAGCTAGCACAAACTTGTGGATGATTGCACCATTAAAATCGTATCCTGTACTCCTGGGAATACCTTCCTTGAATTGCTGTGGAAACATTCTTCTCACTGAAACACCTGTTTGTTCGGATTGTCAACATTCTCAGTCATATGAATCAAACAAATGAATGTAAAGCAAGCAATTCAAATTAAAGCATGAGTCCAATGGAAAATAGGTTTTGTTTGTTTTTTTTTTCTTACAAGAGCTCTAATATGTGGTAGTGCAAAAGAAATGGGAAGTTAACCTGAGAGAACAGAGCAGCTCTCATTTTCTAAATTCGAATACTATTGGTTCATCAGTCACCAGGGACCTCAGCACAGAGTCTTTTGCTTAAAGAAATCTGGCATTTTTCAAGAAAACAAGTATATGAACACTTATGTACACAGAAGGAAAGGAGTTTGTAGGTCAGAGCAAGATGGAAAGGATGAAATTCGAAATAGAAAATACACCAAGCCAAATAAGCAAAGAGGATGTGCCCTGGTAGAAAACCAAGAAAAAGTGTTTACTATCCCATACTTTGGTTCTTAGCATGATACAAATAAGTTATATGGATGTCATGTTGGCAAAAAATGGGAATCCTGGGAAGGATTGTATCAAACACAAATGTGCACCAGCAGCAGGACTATGTTCTCCAAGGTCCCAGAGATCTTGTGCTGAGCCCCACACCCCCACCCTTTAAGAATAGAGGCATTAAGCAAAGGAGAAAACTAGTTTTTCTCTTTCATCTTATAAAATTTAGAAGAAAAGTATGAGAATGTCTCAAAATATTTGCTTTCTCATCTAATAGACTATAATGTAATTATTTATATGTAAGATATTTCACAGAAACAAAAATCTCAGATAAGTGTTTCCTATCTAATATTTAATAAAAGAAAATATAAATAATTCTATTAAATCCCAACATAGATCTAAGCTAAAATGTTACGCAGGAGGATAGATACACGTTGTAGTCTTTCGATATAATTTTCAACATCTGACCACCGATTTCTGGGTGACATTTGACATATTCATTTTTATTTACCCAGAAATATAAGTTAAAGCAGAGTTTGAGTCAGCTCTACTGGAATCATTTTCCAGGAGCAGAGAAAAACTAAAATATTTTCACTCCAGGTTTAGACCATTAATTCTTGTTTGATTACATGCTAGATATTCAAGTTCTTTCACATAAAAAAAACATTTACAAATCTTGACACGTATTATAAAATACAACTGAACAAATTCTAAAACATGTCAATCCCCCAACTCAGGGTGTGATCTAAAAGTTACCATTGAAGAACACAACTCCATGCCTGCATTGTTCCAATAAGGATGAAATCCTCCTCAAGTGTTTAATTTTATAGGTGGTTGTTTATATAATGTGCCATTTTCTTAAAAGTTGATTGGACTCCTTTCCTTATTCCTTGATACAGTGAGGTCTTACTAGGAAATGACCCTTTTTGTTTTATAGTTTTGCCTTTTATATCTAGAATTGATGGTGCTGATGATATCAGACTTTTTTTTTTTTTAATCAGAACTCATTCCACCAATGGTCTTGTATTTAGTTTGTTTATACAAATCCTAACTTGACAGGAACATTGTAAGTAACTGGTATTTACTCTTAAATTAATACAAATGCTAATTTTTCCATTTCTAGATAAAGCATACAGTACAGAAGTTTCAAGGTATTCACAAATGTGGGGTGTTTGTGTGAATGTGTGTGTTTATGTGTTAATAGACTCTGAGTTTTCCACATGTTATGCCAGCACTACCATACAGCAAGTTTTATTTTATTTTAGTTTGTTTGTTTATTTTAAATTTTGTTTTGAGACAGATTTTTCTATAACTTTTTAAGACTAGGTTTCAAGCAAGTAATCTTCTTGTGTCATCTATTTAAGCAGTAGAGGTTACAATAAACATCTTAAGGTAAACTGTTACTTTTATGTAGTTTATAATGAAATTTATCTTTTGTAACACAGATGATATTTTCCATTGACCTGTTATTTGAAAAACAACTTCTAGGTTAGTACCATTTGTTTCAGTTAGGTGTACATGTCTGGGCACTAAGCTATTGGAAACTTATTTTCTTATTATTGTGAAAATATTACGAGCTCCCAGGCCATTGCTGAGAATAAACAAACACAAAGCATGTAGATTTCATGTTATTTTTCTTAGATGTCATCAGCAGCTATAATTCTTCTACCTTTAAAGAATACTCTTTATTGTGCTAGTTAATAATTCAATAGGACACTACTATCACTTGTTATGAATTTTTACCATAGTACAACAAAGCTCTGTTCATATTACAGACTTAACATTTTCTTCACTTAAGAATGAATCTCTCTTCTCAGAACTGTATCACCAGCTTAATTTTAAATATATGGTCAAATTGGCAATTGTGGAAGTGCCATCTTTACCTTTTATCTGCATTTTGTCATACTATCTTACCTAGTACAGGTGTAATTTTTAATTTTGTTTAATTAGTAAGAGTTTAAAAATCAATTCTCAGTGTTTCATAAGACATTTGCCTTTTGTATTAAAATCCACATGAAGAATAGTTTCAATGGCTCAGTAAGTTTCCTCCTTGACATGCTTAAGAGAGACCCTAGCTTTGACTTTTTATGCTTTCAAATGCACTATGAATCATTCTGCCAAACTCCTGCCCTTCATGCGAATGATATATTTTATTTACACTCTAAGAAAAAAATCCATGCATGGCTATTATTAATCACTCACACCTTTAAGAATGATCTTACCATTTAGCTATTCATCAAGATTGCTATCCTTTCCGTTAGAAAGAGACACATCATAACTGATGTACAATCAAACTGTAGATGGGTCTAAATACATAGCTATTGCCAGAATAAATGTCTCTTCAGGTTAGAATTACAAGTACCCATGTACACATCACACACACACACACACACACGCACACGCGCACACGCACACACACACACACACACACACACACACACACGGAAGCGTACACACCACTATAGCCATATTATTCTGGGAGCTTTCTTTTAAGTATCAAAATGCTAAAGCTCTGTCAGCTTATAGCTAATACATCAGCATGGTTGTGAAGAACAGCCTACCATTTCAAACAAGATGTTCTCACCGCTGACAAAGGCCGGAAAGACTCTAGATTATTGGAATGGGCAAAAATTAAAAAAAGTGTTTGTTAACAGTAAAATGACATGAGAAAGAAGACATGGTTAGGACTTTATTACACAGCAGTTGTTTTCAATTACTTATAACTTGTACAGCAAGTGTGTATCACTAAAATATGTCAGGAGAGAGATTTTTAAAATGTACAAGTAGAGCTTTAAAATTATGACACAGGAAAAAACATTTCAGTAAATCCTAACATCTTTGAGGCTTAGAATCTCTGAGACTTTGAAGAAGGTTGTTAACATTAGAATGTTTATCTCCCTTGGTATTAAGTAATTACTTATTCAAAAATAAAATAGCCTGTAGAGGAAAATATTGGCAAAAATAAAGCTGCTCACAGTTTCTAGTGTATCTCAACATAGTATGGTAAAGAGAAAAACTGTTTTTGTAAGAGTATCTGGTTTTTAAATTTTTCATTTCTGGCACTAAAAATCTAAATAGAAAGGTAAGAAACTGATTCTTTTACAGATAGCTTTCTCAATAATCTGCTAGCTTTGTGGAAGGAGCTGTCTCTTGAAGACATAAGACTGAATTTTAATTAGGATGCTTATGTTCAATGCAAAGAAAAGTAGGCAGCTCTAAGGGAGAAATGATTTCAGGTGACAGGGATATCAATATATATTACAAGAAATTGCCTTCAGCATAGAGTGATGTTCAGTGATTCTTACGCCATATTAAAGAAATGCTTTCAGTGTGCCTAGCTTGTGTGTATGTTGAGCTTGTGAGGGAGAGCTGAATGAAAACTGCACCACATCATAGATAGAAACAAAGTTAATTGGGGGAACAGACTGCCATACTGCCTCTGAAAATGTAGAGCAGAAGTTTGCACAGAAAGCAGGAGAATTTTATATGATAATTGTGGCAGGATGTGTGTGTAAGAAGCTGTCTTGGGGCTGATGCAGACCCTCAGAATTGACCAGGGAATAGATTAGATGTCCTTGCCTGAAGTAGCTGACTATTGGGCCTGGTCAGATTCCTGAGGATTGCTGAGCTTAGGGTTCTGTTCGCTCTATCAGAGTCCTTGGCCTTGCCAACCATTATAAGACATTGTCATCAGCACTACTATTTTTGAGGTCTTCTCTGGATCTAACAGTAATGAACAGAAATATAACAAATAAAGGTTTCTTTTCATGAGATTAAGACTAACAAATTAGTGATCTGTAAAAACAGTACCATGATGATATGCCAAGGACACAGAAAATTCTATAGGAAAAATTTCATTCAGTCATATTTGATGTATATTTTGAACACATCAGGAAACAGTATTTTTTTTAAATACCTTCCCAGGAATTGTGTAATAAGGTGATATAGCGTGTACAGCTTTTCTTTTCTACATTTTTGTATTTAATTTATTTATTGAGTTTAGATTCCAGCCACAGTTTTTCTTCCCCTCTCTCCTCTCACTTGCTTCCCCCACATCCCTTCTGCCCTCACCTCCATCCACTCCTCTGTTGTTTTTGTTCAGAAAGGCACAGGCCTCCCATGGGTATGAACAAAGCATGGCATTTCAAGTTGCAGTGAGACGAAACATCTCCTATTGTATTTAGACTGGGCAAGGCAACCCAATATGAGGAATAGGATTTGAAATGCCAGCAAAAACTTTAGGGGTAGCTTCTGTTCCCATTGTTATGAATCCCACAAGTAGACCTATCTATACAACTGTCACATATATTTAGAGAGCCTAGGTCAGCACAAGTCAGACTCACTGGTTATTGGTTCAGACTCTGTGAGCTCCTATGAACCAGGTTAGTTGTTCTTGTTCTTGTTCTTGGTTCTCTCTCTCTCTCTCTCTCTCTCTCTCTCTCTCTCTCTCTCTCCCTTTCTCCTTTCCTCCCTCCTTCCCCCTGCCCCTCTCTCTTTCCTTCCTTCCTGTATGTGATATCCTTGACCTCTCTTGCTCCTACAACATTTTCTCCCTCTCCCAGCAGGATTCCCTGAGCTTTGCCTAAATTTTCACTTTGGGTCTCTGTATCTGATTTCATTAGTTACTGGATAAAGTTTCTCTGATGACAAGTGGGTTAGTCACCAATCTGATGCCCAAAGATAGTCAGTTCAGGCTACATATCCACTACAATTTAAGTAGACCTATAATCACTAAGGAAAAGGAAGCAGTCATTAAAAGTCTCTCAACAAAAACAAAAACAAAAGCTCAGGACCAGATAGCATCAGTGAAGAATTCCATTAGACATTCAGAGAAGAGCTAATACCATTATCTCAAATTATTTCACAAAATAGAAACAGAAGAAAAAAATGCCAAATTCGTTTTATTAGACCAAAGATACCCTGAAACTCACTCCACACAAAGGCCCAACAAAATAGAAAACTACAGAGCAATTTCTCTCGTGAACATCTTTGCAAACTACTCAGTAAAATACTAGCAAACCAAATCCAAGAACACATCAAAAAGTGATCCACCATGAGATTGCAGAGCTGCAGGGATGTCTCAACATACGGAAATCTGCCAATGTAATCTACCACATAAACTAGCTGAAAGAAAAAAAAAAAAAAAAAGCTCACAGGCATCTCTTTAGATGCTGACAAACCTTTAGAAATAAAACAAAAAACAAAACTTACACCCTTTCATAATAAAAGTCTTGGAGATATCATGGATACAAGGAAAACACCTAAACCTAATAAAAGCAATACACAGTAATCTGACAGCCATCAAATTAAATACAGAGAAGCTCAAAAAAAATTCCACTAAAATCTGGAACAAGACATAGTTTTCAATTGTCCATATCTATTTAATATAGAAGTTAGTTATAAAAGCTAATGTAAGGAATAGTAAAACATTACCTTATACATACATAGAGCTGATAATGGCTACTTGTATTAATTTCTTAAATATATAGGTTTCAAAAACCTATCTACTGGCATATAGTGTCATAAATAGTAGGCCTGATGAAACTCAGAGGAAACAAATTTGCTACATATTGAACAGCTTTTCTCACATGCCTCCTAGGGTAGCCAAATTTATCCTTCAAGGTTTAGCATCTCTAATCTTGTTATTTTATAATCCCATCACTATAATTTTCAGGTGAATTGAATGTATTGTATTCTTAATCTCTATACGTTATCATGTATTTACTGTGATATTGATTGTGACTAATGTCATAATCAATTATATTTCCCCTATCTATCTATCTATCTATCTATCTATCTATCTATCTATCTATGTGTATTAATGATCCAGGTATAATATATTTGTAGTAGCACACAGTTTTCTGTCTCATATGATGTCTCTAGACAAAATTAGTGCAAATGTTAGATTTTTATAAACACTCTTATTAATTTAATTTATTTTATTTTTTATTGTTTTTTGAAAATCAGTATCAAACTATATAAGAAAGCAAAACATTAAGAATAGCTAAAAAAAACCCATATAGTAATAAAACTTCTCTTTTCTCTAAAATACATGAAACATAAAAAATAAAATTTAAAGCATCTCAAGCCCAGTTAGACTTAGTTACAGATGAGGAAAGCACAGTAGGTCACAGCTAATGCCCATAGATGTACTATCACTACCACAAATTTCTGCTGAGCAAGCCTTCTACAGCCATCTACACAATGGAGCACTACTTAGCAGTAAGGAAAAATTATATACTAAAATTTACAGGCAAATGGATGGATTTGGAGAATATCCTCACAAACCCAGAAGGATAAGCAGGGTATGTACTCACTCATTAATGGACTTTAAGCAACAACATTCTTATTTTATTGATAGATGATGGGTGAATAAAGTGATTTAAAGCACACACACACACACATACACACAAACCACTTATGGTTTAACTTAACCTATTATTACATCGAGAACCATGGTTTCCACTGTATATGGATTCAGCACACACAATCCTACTGATGTGTGTGTCTATATGTGTAACAAAAAGCTACACAATGAGTTATTGAGTTGTATATGGAAAAACGCTAGGCAACTGCAAATTACAAGGATATAATGCCATCAAGGGATTCAATGGTGACATTATAAATCACAAGAGCAAGGTATAAATGGACTGTGCTTCCCCACCTTCCAAGATAATGCTGCAGCAATGATTTTTAAAAGTCTTGACACTCCCTGACTACCACTCCCTTGTACATGGATAAATGTATTATTATTTCCATCTTCTCCAGTCCTTTCTGCTCTGCCTTGTCACCTTCAAACCTTTTAAAACCAGAAAGAACCTGCCCACCCACAACCCTGTGCTATTAAAGAAGCTATATTTAAATATATCACCTGACTGTCCCAAGTTGAAACCTAACAATTCTGAAAATCCTGCCATTCTTGGCTGTGTCAATTCCTGCAGTATGACAGACAGGTGACAACACACCCAAGAATTAAGAGATTTTCTTCTCTTGGATAACAGCATACTTCATGCACCTACTCCTTTTTCTTCTGAGAGTGAAAAATCTAATTAGATATAAGACTCTCCTTATGAATGCAAACAGAAATGATTTTACCATTTTGCTTTTTATTCTTATCTGAACCTCTGTGAATCCAAGTAATATTCTAATATATTTTCTGTTTCCTAAATAACTACCTTTTCTCTCTGATGCTGTCACACAGAGGAATATGTTAATATAAAATAATAACTGGCCTAAACTTTTGTCCAAATTTAAATATATCCTAGCAAAGAAAGCCCTTTTATAATTGCTTTTATGTGTCACTTTAAGGCTAAGAGATCCAACCTCCTGGCAGCTTTGCTTTGGGTCTTAATTAGCCACTTAACTGCAAATTGGTAGGCACCCTAGTCCTTTCATCAGTTATTACCCAAATAGCATCACTGAATTAGGATAAATGAAAAAAAGGATCCCACATGTAGTAGGTCTTTCCATCATTATTGCCCTTTAATACAAAGGAGGGAATCCAAACTCTAATTAAGGCTACATCCCTAATAGGCAACTGGCATCTTATTTAACTCCCCCTTTGTCAGACACCATAAAGGGAAAACAATCACAGTGATCTGTATTACAGAATTCACAAAATATTTTCACCAGATTTATTGCTACTACATATTAGTTTTTCCAGTATTATCGATGTGTTTGTATTGGTTACCCTAATTTAAGATTGAGAATTTTTCCTTTTTTCATATGACTGCAAATCCCTGAGCTATTTCATAAAACTCAGCCAGTCCCAAGCATCTGAAAGGGAGTTAGCATTTTCATCTTCTTGTCACACTTAAAGAAAATGAGCAGCCTGATAATTGTATTACTTGGACAGAGAATGGTTGTCAAAAGTCCAGAGCAGTGGCAAAGTAAAGAGATAATCACTTAGTTATGAAACTGACAAATATATTATAGAAATAACAAGGGAGACTTTATTCTGTGAATACAAAGTGAACACATACAGGATAAAGCTACTACGGATGAAAATATGTGTTATGGAATATTGTACAAACTCTAGTTAGCATATAATGAAAACCCAGAAACAGATATTGGAGGAAAAAGTGGAAATATCAGAAACAAACCACAGCCACCCAGCCAACTCCTAAGGTCTGCCTCCAGGAATCCTCCAACAAAATGCCTCTGAGTCCTCGGCCGAAAGGAGAGTAAATATCTCTAGGAAAGCTGAAAACCGCTCTTTTCTAAATGCTTTAAAGTTAGGATTAAAGGTGTGAGTTGTTCCTTCCCGACCTAGCTTGGTTCTGTAGTTAACTCTGATACTCCAGCTTATATGTGTGTGTGTATATATATATATGTATATATATATATATGTGTGTGTGTGTATGTATATATATATATATATCCACAGTGGAATATTTATTTAAGCTGCATTACATTTGTTTATGTTGTTAAGTATTTCTTTAATGATGCAAAGATATGTTGCATATCTTTATTTTGTATTTGTTTAACTCTGTGAAGCTCTGTTACTTTGCCTGTCAAAAATACTTGGTTGGTCTAATAAAAACTTTAATGACCAATAGCCAGGAAGAAGAATGGACAGGCAGAGCTGGCAAGCAGAGAGAATAAATAGAAAGAGAAATCTGGGGAGAAAGAAAATCAAAAAAGAAGAAGAAGAAGAAGAAGAAGAAGAAGAAGAAGAAGAAGAAGAAGAAGAAAAAGAAGAAGAAGAAGAAAGAAAGAAGAAGAAAGCAGAAGAAAGACGATGCTTAGGGGCTAGCCACACATCCACACATCCAGCAATCCAGTAAGAGTGAAAGTAAGATATATGGAAATAGAGAAATGTAAATGTCTGGAGAAAAAGTAAAAAAGCCCAGAGGCAAAAGGTAAACAGGATAATTTAAGAAAAGTTGGTTAGAAAAAAGCCATGCTAAGATCAGGCATTTATAAGAAAGA
The DNA here is from genome assembly GCA_004025045.1 of Sigmodon hispidus. Classification (NCBI taxonomy): domain Eukaryota; kingdom Metazoa; phylum Chordata; class Mammalia; order Rodentia; family Cricetidae; genus Sigmodon; species Sigmodon hispidus. The sequence goes on from PVIH01010338.1 coordinate 73,530, forward strand.
ATAAGTCTTTGTGTGTGATCTTTTTTTGGAGCTGGGTGGTGGATCCCCCTAAAACCTGAAGGGTAAATAACAATCAAATATAGATACAAGTTTAAAGTTTGCCAAAGCAGAGTGAAAGTTACAAAAGAATGTGAATATGAGAACTCCATTTCATGACTGCTTTTGCAAGGAAAGTAACATGAATAAGTTTCATACAACATATTTTAACAACTTTTTGTTTCTAATAGAGAAAAACATGTAATTATGATGCTTTTTTAATAACAATGGACAAAGGCATATATTTAACTTAACATTCAGTCTGGTTCCTTTATTTTATTCTACGGTACCTTTTATGTATTTATTTTCTATTCTGTTCTATATGTTTGCCACTAATAGTTTTATTTGCATACTGACTTTTATGTATTTATTTTCTATTCTGTTCTATATGTTTGCCACTAATAGTTTTATTTGCATACTGAACGTGAGCTTTCCCAAAAGATGGAAGCGAGCCACACATGTCCTGTATCTCCCTTGCCAACTCTGCCCATTGTGGCTTATTGAGCTGAAAGTTTATAGGCTGAGGAAGACTAAGATTTTTTTCAGTCTGTGTATTTCTGAAAATTTTCCTTGTGACATTATATTTATTGGAAGATTTCCTAACTTTAGCAGAGCTTATAAATTATTAGTATTTGCAATGTCTTAAATGCCAGTGTAGCATGGGCACAACTGCTTTATCAGATTCAACTACTGTGATCTTCGCCATTTGTGTATTTATCACAGATTGGATTTTCTTGTCAAACAATTCAATAAGGAAGAGAAGCACAACTGCTCACTGTGATGCTTGGGGCTGCTCTGTATTTGTTCCATATATTGATGTGTGCTGATTCTATCTCACAAACTTAATACTTCTACTTGGTAAGCCTCTTGTTTTAAACTGTAGTGTGACCAATAGTAATGTGTAACTCAATTCAAATGAAGCAATGCCTTTAATTAAATGCAAAAGAGTCACCACAATCCAGTCCCCCAAAGAGAAAATGTATGATTATTGGGGGAGGTGGGAAATCATTAGGATGATTTTCCTTTAGCAACTTAAAAATCACACTTGCTTCTGTGAAATCCATGTTATTAACTTTAGTGGTCTAAGAGCTTGTTTTTCTTTCTGTATGTGATTATGGTGGACTTTGTACTAAGTAGATTGTACATTTGAACTTACATAATAACTTTTCTTTCTGAAGTGGCATAACCCCTGCAGAAGAGTGATGAACCCAGACACTTTGAAGGATTCCAGCCGCAAACGGTTATAATTCTTTAAGTTTAACAAATGCTTGCACAACACTTGGTTTCTTTCACATAGTAGGCATTTTATAACATATTCAAAATCTCAAACATCAGAAGTAAGAACTAGGTCTAATCTTGGAATATTTGTAGCTAATGCTGCATGGTTCTCTCTTTAATATCTAGAGCAGGGTTAATGACCTCCAAAGGAGTTGCAACCTACAGTTTGAGAACTACTTTCTGTCCTAAAAAGTATTGTTTTAGTCATTTGCAAAAAAAAAAAAAATACCATTTTATTTTAGTTTAATGAACAGATCCTGTCCAGTGTAGCTGCTTTGCCAACAAAGAACTTTGGATAAAGAAATGTCTACCTTAAACCAGTGTAAAAGTAAAAATACAAACTAGGTTGTGTACAAGCATTCATTAAGTCTTCCATGTGGTAGGCACTATGCAGAAGAAAAACAATAGAAGCTGGTCAATTTATTTCTCTTTCCCCATATTGATTTTGTCCTGGATGCAAATCACATTCCAAAGCTCTTCCAATTTCCTTGTTGTTCAGATCATTTGGATAAACAGACAAAATAGCTGGTCAAGATCAATAACTCACTACCACAATACTTCAAGTCTTTTGAAAGTTGTAAATTTTCTAACCAAATATAGATGTTTTTAAATACAAAAGTGCTTACCACTCAGTGAATGTATAGACAGAGAAAACAAACAAACAAACAAAGACTTGATATGACTTCAAAAAGAATTGCCAGTGTCTTGAGGAAAATTATTTCATGGCCTAAAGCCATGTCACATGTATGTTAATCAATTTGTCAACCTTGCCCTCTGAGATACAAACTTACCTCCTGTGAGTAGAACTTCGAGAGTGATTAAGCTGAAAGTCACAGAGAAGTGCTGTAAATGGGAGAAGAGAGCAGAGAGGTTGTGCCAGGATCACAAACAAAGGGATAAAATGTCAGCTCTTAGATTAGCATTTGATACTATTTTGGATAGAATTAAAATGCAGTGAATCACTTCCAGGACCCAGCGCTGGCTGCAGAATCCCAGCGCTCTCTGGGGCAGGGGCAGGTGGACGCTGTCCCTGACCACTTCCACGGCTCCTGCTGAGGGAAACCCCGCCACGACCTCGAACTGAGCGAACCAACTGCTGGGGTCTCCGAGGGGCTGATTCGGACCCCGCCCAGAGGTCAGGAGGGGGCTAGAGGCCTCAGTGCCTTTATCCCAGTCTGGGAGGGAGAGTTCAGCTCCCATTGTTGCTGGTTCCACTTCCGGGACCCAGCGCTGGCTGCAGAATCCCAGCGCTCTCTGGGGCAGGGGCAGGTGGACGCTGTCCCTGACCACTTCCACGGCTC
>PVIH01010339.1:0-76163 GCA_004025045.1 Sigmodon hispidus
ACATTGTAGATTCATTTTCATTGAATTCTAGGAAGACTTTGATTTCTTTCTTAATTTCTTCCTTGACCCAGAGATGGTTCAGCTGATTGATGTTTAGTTTCCATGAGTTGGTAGGCTTTCTTTGGGTTTTGATGTTGTTGAACTCTAACTTTAGGCCCTGATGGTCCGATATGTTACAAGGGATTATTTCCACTTTTTTTTATCTGCTGATATTTGCTTTATGACCAATTATGTGGTCAATTTTGGAGAAAGTTCCATGAGGAGCTGAGAAATATGTATATTCCTTTGCCTTTGGGTGGAAGGTTCTGTAGATATCTATGAAATCCATTTGCATCATAACCTCATTTAGACTCCTTATTTCTCTGTTGAGGCTCTGTCTTGTTGATCTATTCAGGGTTGAAAGTGGGGTATTGAAGTCTCCCACTATTAGGGTGTAAGAATTGATGTGGGTTTCGAGCCTTAGCAGTGTTTCTTTTACATATGTAGGTGCCCCTATATTAGGGGCATAAATATTTAAGATTGAAATCTCCTCTTGACCAATTTTTCCTTTGATGAATAAGTAGTGACCCTCTTGGTCCCTTTTAATTGCTTTTAGCTTAAAGTCTACTTTGTTGGATAATAGGATTGCAACCCCTGCTTGTTTCTTAGGACCGTTTGACTTGAAAATCTTTTCTCAACCCTTTATTCTAAATCTGTGTCTGTCTTTGCAGTTGAAGTGTGTTTCTTGTAGGCAACAGAAGGATGGCTTCTATTGTTGTATCCATCTTGTTAGTGTGTGGCGTTTTATAGGAGAGTTGAGACCATTGATATTAAGGGAAATTAGTGACCATTGATTCATATTTTCTGCCATTTTTGGTGGCAACTTGTTTGTATTTCCTTTCTCTAGGGTATTCTTCTGTGGACTTATTGATTGTTTGTGATTTCATGGGTGTATCTGGGGTCCTTAGGTTGGAGTTTTTCCTCTAATACTCTCTGTAGTGCTGGATTGGTAGATAGATATTCTTTCAGTCTGACTTTGTCCTGAAATACCTTGTTTACTCCATCTATGGTGATTGATAATTTTGCAAGCCCTTCTAGCTTTCATCGTTTCCATTGAATAGTCAGGCGTTATTCTGATGGGTCTGCCTTTATATATGAGTTGGCCCTTTTCTTTTGCAGCTCTTAAAATTTTTTCTTTGTTCTGTATGTTTTGTGGCTTGATTATAATTTGGCACACTGACTTTTTTGGGGGATCATATCTATTTGGTGTTCTATAAGCTTCTTGTATCTTTATAGGCATTTCCTTCTTCAGGTTAGGAAAATTTTCTTCTATGATTTTATTGAAAACATTATCTGTGCCTTTGAGCTGGTATTCTTCTCCTTCTTCTGTTCCTATTATTCTCAAATTAGGTCTTTTCATGGTGTCCCAGATTTCCTGAACATTTTGAGTTATGGCTTTTTTGTTTTACTATTTTCTTTGACTGATATATCTATTTGAGCTACTGAGTCTTCCACTTCAGAGATTCTATCTTCCATCTCTTGAACTCTGTTTGTTATGCTTGTATCTGTGGTTCCAGCTTTTTTCTTCTGATTTTCTATTTCCATCTTTGCCTCATTTTGTGCCTTTTTTATTGCTTCCATTTCAGCTTTTAGTTCCTGGCATGTTTCTTTCATAGATTTGTTCATCTCTTCCAATTTTTTGTTTGTATTTTCTTCTATTTCTTTAAGGCTTTTTTTCATATCTTCTTTGAGAGCTTCGATGATTATCAAAAAGGAATTTTTGGTGTTGCTTCCTTCTGTTTCCTCTTCATTGCTCAGTTCAGGTCTTGTATTTGTAAGATCACCACTCTCTTCTGGAGTTACCATGTTGTCCTTTGTATTATTATGTAATTTTTTGCACTGACGTTTGCCCATGGCTTCAGTGGTTCAGGATTAGATGGCTCCTGGTCAGTTGTGGCACTCGGGTTTGTGTGCCTCCTGTCACCTCTCTGGGCAGGGTCTGAGTCTGTCCTTCTGGGACCCCTGTAGTTGTCTGTTTGTTCAGTTCGATGTGGAGGTGGGTAGCCATGCAAATTCCCTCAGCAGGAGCTTTGGGTATGGTGACTGGCAGAGTTTATCTGCCCCTGCTCCAGAGTGGGCTGGGACTCTCCAGACAGCACTTGGTCCCGGGAGCCGGAAAAGACTTTCTAATCAAATGGACTTAAGAAACAAGTCAGTGTAGCCATCCTAATATCTAACAAAATAGACTTAAACTAAACTCAATCAAAAGAGATCAGGAAGAACATTACTTATTCACCCCAGGAAAAATCCATCAAGATGAAATCTCAATCCTAAACATTTATGCCCTCAATACAAGAGCACACACATACGTAAAAGAAACATTGCTAAAGCTTAAACCTCACATCAGAACCTATACACTAATAGTGAGAGACTTCAATAACCCACTTGCACCAATGGATAGGTCTACCAGACAGAAACTTAATGGAGAAATAAGAGAAATAACAGAAATTATGACTCAAATGGACTTACCAGATATATACATAACATTCCACCCAAACACCAAAAAATATACCTTCTTCTCAGCACTCCATTAAACTTTCTCTAAAACTGACCACATAAAAGAAAAATGAGAAGACATAGAAAATGGGAATAAGCCCTGCATCTTATCAGATCACCATGGACTGAAGTATTTCATCAGATCACAAACCACAGAAAACCTGTAAACTCATGGGAACTGAACATCTCTTAACTGAACCACCCCTGGATCAAGGAAGAAGTAAAGAAATTAAAGCCTTCCTAGAATTCAGTGAAAATTAGTCCACAGAATACCCAAACTTATGGGATGTAATGAAAGCAATGCTAAGACAAAAGTTCATAGTACAAAGTTCCTACATAAAAAATTTGAAGAAATCTCACACAAGAGACTTAACAGCACAGCTAAAAACTCTAGAACAAATAGAAGCAAACTCACCCAGAATGAACAGACAGCAGGAAATAATCAAACTTAGGGCTGAAATCAATAAAACTGAAACAAAGAGAACAATAAAAAAAAAATCAATGAAACAAAGAGTTGGTTCTTTGAGGAATGTCAAGAAGATAGGCAAACCCTTATCCAAACTAACTAAAAGGGAAAGAGAGTATTTCCAAATTAACAAAATCAGAAAAAGAAAGAGAACATAACAACAGACACTGAGGAAATCCAGAGAATCATAAGGTCATACTTCTAAAACCTGTACCCCACAAAACTGAAAAACCTAAAAGAAATGGACAGCTTTCTCAACAGGTACCACTTACCAAAATCAAGGCAAGATAAACAACATAAATATATCTATAGCCCCTAAGGAAATAGAAGCTGTTATTAAAAGTCTCACAAGCAAAAAAAAAAAAAAAAAAAAAAAAAAAAAAAAAAAAAAAAAAAAAAAAAAAAAAAAAAAAAAAAAAAAAAAAAAAAAAAAAAAAAAAAAAAAAAAAAAAAAAAAAAAAAAAAAAAAAAAAAAAAAAAAAAAAAAAAAAAAAAGCCTGAGATCAGATGGTGTCAGGGCAGAATTCTAATAGAATTTCTAAGAACTAATACCAATACTCCCAAATTGTTTCATACAATAGAAGCAGAAGAAATATTGCCAAACTACATGATCATGGTGAATGATATTTTTCATATGTTCTTGAATTCAGAACTCTAACCCTAACCCAGTATTTTATTGAGTATTTTTGCATTGATATTCATGAAGGAGATTGGTCTATAGTTCTCTTTCTTTGTCTTGTCCTTGTTTGGTTTGGGTATCAGGATAATGGTAGTCTCATAAAAAGAGTAGATATCTTGATAGAGGGAGCCATTGTGAGGTTAGAGAGAAACCTTGTGCTAGGGAAACCTGCAAGAACTTGCAAGAAACTACAAGATGACCTTGGCTAGGACTCTAAGCAATAGTGGAGAGGGTACCTAAAATGGCCTTCCCCTATAATCAAATGAATGACCACCCTAATTGCCATTACAGAACCTTCATCAAACCACACATGGATGCAGAAACAGAGATCCATAGCTAAACACTGAGTCGAGCTGCTGGTCCAGTTGAAGAGACAGAAGAGAGATTATATGAGCAAAGGGATCAGGATCAGAAGGAGGAGACCCACAGAGATGGCTGACCCCAGCTATTGGGAGCTCACTGACTGAAATGACAGCTGAGGAACCTTCATGCAAAGAAATTAAACCCTCCAAATGTAGTTGACAGTCAAATGGTGTGAGCAGTTTGTGGAGTCTCTTGCGGTCAGACCAGAGTTTATTCCTGGTTCGTGAAGTGTCTTTCAGAGCTCATTCCCTCCAGAGGAACACCTTCCTCAGTCTTGAACCTGGGGGGAGGGAGTCAGTCCTACCTCAACTAGTTTTGTCAGACTGAATTGACTCATCTTGGGAGGCCTTGCCCTCCCTGGTGGACTGGGTTGGGGGATTCTGAGGCAGGACTGAGAGAAGTGGGGGAGGGAGAGCAATGGTGAGTATGGGGAAAATTTAAATTAAAATAAATCTAAAGACATAGATTAGTCGCTGTAGGTTTTGAATGAGAAAGGCTCTCCTTGGCTCCGATGTTTGAATACTTCATCACAGGCAGTAAAAGCATCTTAGGAAATGGGGCCCTATCAGAGGACGTGTATCAGTAAAAGCATCTTAGGAAATGGGGCCCTATCAGAGGACGTGTATCAGTGTGGGCAGACTTTGCGGATTCAAGAAACTCACACCAATCTCAGTGTCTGTCTTTCTTTGCCTCCTACTTGTTGATCAAGGTGTGAGCTCTCAACTATTCCTGCCACCATGTCTTTGCTGCATTGTCATGGACTCTAACTCTCTGAAAACACAAGTCCAAATTAAACACTATTTTTTTCTACTTAAAAAATTATACGTCAGCTCTGTTAATGGAGAGAAGAAACACTGGGCAAATGCCTGAGTGCTATGTGGTTCAATTTTATTTTAAACATGATGTTAAAATAAAAATTGAGCATACTAATGAACTACATCTCCAGCCCTTGTTTTTTAAAGACAGAATCTACCTGTGTAGCTCATACTAGCCTGGAACTCACTCTGTAGCTCAGGCCAGTATAGAACTCAAGAGCTTTTGGTTTCAAAGAGCTGAGATTACTAGTTTACATCACTACATCTAGGGGATATCTTCTGATGGTGGAGAATTTACCACAGATGGAGAATATCCACTAACACCAAGAACTACTATGCCATGGCCCAGGGCAGTTTGCTAAGAACAAACCTAAGGGGTCAGAATGGTCTCTTTGCAAGTATTTCACTATGCTGGCAGACTTACCTTTTAAAACTATCTCAGGGAAAGACCATTTCTTAAGACCATCTAGTGCCTGGGGGGCAGGGCTCAGCTCTAAAAAGAATCTAAGAAAAATCTCAGGAATGTGCCTGACAGCCAATAGATTCAAAACTCGGTTTAGCTCTGAAAGTTTAACCAATAGATTCAAAGAGTTACTCTACTTCATAACCCTTTATCCAGTCCTGAAATGTCAAGATGTGTAACACTCAGATTGGGTAGTTTTTTCTTTGAAAATCCTCTCACCCCTGAGGTCAGGGTCTAATTTCCTCCACTGCATCAGAACATAGGATTTCAGCCCAGGTTTGAACTTGTCCAAAAGAATAAACTGATTATCAAGTGTTTGCATTGGAATCCAGCTCCTGGGTGGTTTGGAGGGTCTTTCCACAAGGATACAAGTCACCCAATTCCCATCTGCTTATGAAATTACATAAAAACAACTGACAGATGCAAAACCCTACAGTTTATAATAAAGTAAGTTATAATGGCCTGTTAATGTCTTTGGTATTTAATACCTTTTGCTTTGTTATTAGGTTTTCCTGTATATATAGTCTGTTTTCTACAAACTATTGAACTATAAGCTTAACTGCAAGATAGATTATCTTCTGTTCTTCAGCTTAGCAAAGTTAGATTCACTCACTACATCCACAAATTAAGGACATTTTCACAAACTGAGAAATAAAGAACCATGCAAATCAGAACGAGATAGAGAAAAGAGGAAGGATTAAAGGAGGGAGGGAAGGAAGGAAGGAAGGAGGAAGGAAGGAGGGAAGGAGGGAGGAGGGAGGGAAGGAAGGAAGAAAGGAGGAAGGAAGGAGGGAAGGAAGGAGGGAGGGAAGGAAGGAAGGAGGAAGGAAGGAGGGAAGGAAGGAGGGAGGAGGGAAGGAAGAAAGGAAGGAGGAAGGAAGGAGGGAAGGAAGGAGGGAAGGAAGGAAGAAAAATTTACTCAACTAGTTATTAGAGCTTCAGAAATTTACTCATCTTCATCCAATTCCCCAAAGCCAGGCTCTTCAGTGACCTGGGTCGTACATTGTTAATCATTCCTCCAACTCTCTGAGCAGCCTAGCTACTGGGAGTCAAGCTAGCTTATGTTAGACAGCAGAATGACCTCAGGAACACCGTGAGACGCTAGGTGTCACTGAAGACTCCCTGGTGCCTTCTCCTTTCCTCCATCTGATGTCAAGGTCTCTCTTCTGCATGGATTAGACAACAGGGCAGAACAGCTGCACCAGTGACAAGTCAATTCCTGCATGTGCCCAATATGATCCTTGTTGTGTGTTAAATATCTCTTCTTTTCTTCTCTGTAACACTTGCCCCACTGACTCTCTTGCCTTTGCCTCTCCCAGTACCATGATCACACCCAGTTCAGGAGTGGTCGGTCTTTCTACAGTGCCTGAGTCCACACTTACCTATTTTCTGTGTCTGTGTGATTGATAAATTGTCCTCATAACCCTATCAAATGAGGATTTTTGCGAAGAGCAGAGGGCATTGTCTGGAAAGCCAAGGTCTTCCACAATGACTTAAGTGAACTCAACCTTGTGAGATGTAAAACACTTTGGAACTGTATCCCAGCTGTGCTGAAACAGTAAAAAAAAAAAAAAAAAAAAAAAAAAAAAAAAAAAAAAAAAAAAAAAAAAAAAAAAAAAAAAAAAAAAAAAAAAAAAAAAAAAAAAAAAAAAAAAAAAAAAAAAAAAAAAAAAAAAAAAAAAAAAAAAAAAAAAAAAAAAAAAAAAAAAAAAAAAAAAAAAAAAAAAAAAAAAAAAAAAAAAAAAAAATCAACTGTATCCAAGAGGGAGATTCCTAAACTCAAATCCTCCATTAGCTGCATCTTTCCTGACCTAGGAGAATTGATTTAACCTCTTTCAACCTACGATCTTCAAGGAAGACCTAATATGAATTCTATCTCAAGTCTGAATCTTCTTGGGCAGGCCTGGGCAGATCCCACAGGCAGAGGACAGAATAGGGAAGATGATCTGGGCAACAAAATAAAGCAAGAATTTGACACTGTTCACCAGGAGCTCAGCTGGCCTGATTGCCATATTCGAAATGAAAAGGTACATGTGTGGTCAGCCAGCAGACACAAGGAATCCCCTACATAAAAGGCATGTCAGCAAATGGAAGCCTTCATTTCCAAAGCTCAGAAATGGGCTTTTGTTGCAACCATGTAATGCTTTGTCTGGGGAATGGCTTTTGAATTTTGTCTAAGTCACACCACCCCATCCTTTGCTTCCTTTTCCTGATGATCCAAGGTGAAAAACAGTCCTCTTACAACCATAACAAAACAATAACAAAAAGCCATTTTGTTCTTGAACCCAGACAACAGTGTTCCCTGTCCAGCCAGAGCCATGCTCCATTGCTTCCCCAAAGCTCCTGCCTCAAATGACTCCAGACAGCAGTGCACCAGCATTGCAAGGGGTCTCCGGAAGACTGGAAATGAGTTAGTCGATTAACATGGTTCCTTCCTAGCAAAGAGATCTCTAACCAGAGACCACAATAGGATTCTCATGAAAATAAATTCTTCTTCTCCCCAAGGACAAGAACATCACAACAATTTCCCATTTACAGTGTTGTCCTAATAAATATAGAGGAAGTCGTGATTCACTGTTATTATTTAAAATAGTCCTCACTTTTATGAGTCCCCTTTTGAGCAGGATGTTTCTGATTAAGCAGCAGCTGGGCTTTCGAAAAGCACAGAGCTGGTGATGCTCTCTAGTTTGTCTTCCTGCATCCCTCAAGGTATTTGCTAACCTGGGTTAGAGGTGGGAGTAAGGGAAGGGGCAAGAGAGCAGGCAGAAATGGCCACTCAGTGGCTAAAAACAAATATCTAAATAAAACAAATAGAGATTTGTCACCTTGAACACAGTGATGGAGCCTCTGGGGGATGAAAGGCTGGGTTCTAGCAATTGCTTTGGTCCTTTCAGGTTTAAGTGCTTTAAGTGCCCCAATTAGCCCTCAAATAAGGACAGACACTGGTCAAGATCTGTGGCAAGGGGATGAGCATCCTCTCTCATTGCCCCCATGATAACTTCCTGAAGTTAGGACAGAGGAAATAGAGGCCCAGAGAGCTTTGGGCTGGCTCATAGCTGTGGGAGGAGGCTGCTGGAATTTAAAGCCAGTTCCAGGGCATTAGATTCTAGAGGAATCATTTTGGTTTTGTTACTCTGTGGTTTTTATTTGCTTGCTTGCTTTTGCAAACATTCTGTTGCCTTTTCTGCAGGCAACCCCATTTTCAGCTGCATGCACCAGCCTCCAAATACCTACCTAACCCTGGCTTAGACAGCATGCGATTCACAGCCCCCAGCAGCACCAGGCTTTCTGCAAATGATGGATGCATCTTATGGAGAACACATTTGACCTAAAAAATGCAAGAGCAGACCCTGTGTGAATGAGGGAAATATGCTCAAATGAGAAACTCAGTGCATTAAAAACACAAAGCAATGAAAGATGTAAAACTGAGGTCCAGTTTTCTACCACTGAGCTAAACACTAACTAAGTCACCTTGGGAAGGAAAGAGTTTATTTCATCTTAAACTTCCAAGTAATAACCCATCATTGTGGAAACTTGGGGCAAGAGCTCACAATAGAAGCCTGGAAGCCGGAACAAACGCAAAAACCATGGAGGATGCTTCTTCCTGGCTTGTTTCCTATAGCTTCCTCAGCCTACTTTTTACACAACCTATTCCACCTGTCCAGGGATAGTACCACCCATAGTTCTTCCTCCCACACCAATCATTAAGCAGGAAAGTACCCCCATAGACATGCCCATAAGCAGTCCTGATGGAGGCAATTCCTCATCAGTGATTCTTTCTTCCCAGATATGTCTAGGTTTATATTAACTTGGCAAAAACTAACCAGTTCTCACCAACTGGCTTAGTAACTTACAGAGCAGTTTTAAGAGGTCTTGGGTACACACAGTATATGGTACATTCACCTGATCTCTTCTCTCCTTTCTTCCTGTTCTTAGTCAATATTCCCAAGACTGTCGAGCCCAAGACTGCAGAGCCCCACTGGCCAAGAAAGCCCATCTACTCAGTGTTATCCTGAGAGCATTCAAGCTCTCCCTAAATTGGTGCTTTGAGCATTTGTTAAGAAAATAAAACTTTTTTTCTATGCTTCATAAACAAAAAGATAGAATGAAAAGAAGTCAAAGTTTCTCAAACTGGGTTCCTTAAAGTGATAAGACCATAGATCATTGTCAAGTGTCAGAATGCTATGTGAATACTATACACATTGATGCACAATTAAATTACATATGATGTCTGACATTTTTGTTTAGGGTTAAAGAGCATGCCATTGTCAAACTGTGTATCTGTGAGTCTCTTATGCTAATCAAAAACCCTGATAGACATCTATTTATGCCTTTGGTTAATTAAAAGAACTCACATAAATTCCTCATTAACATTTGTTCACTCACTCATTATTAATAAACATTTATTGACTAGCTGTGCATTCAGCAGGAAAAAGATGTGATCCCCAACTTCAAGGCAGTAACATACAGTAAATAAATACATTTGCAGAGCAGTGTTAAATGGACACTTGGAACTCAGAGGTGTATGCCTAAATCTGCCACTCAGTGTCATCTTGAGGATTTCTCATCAATCTAAGAAGTCTCTGTAATGATTTTTATATCAAACACATTGAAGCTGAGAATGTGAGCCCAAATGAGTATGGTGTCCAGTCTGCTCTGGATTATGAAGAGAAACATGGTTGTCTCAGGGATGCATAGAGTTAGATGTGGATGCACAGCCCCAAATGGCACTGGCTGCACTAGAGGGCTAATGTACTATCTCATTTGCATACAATACATCTTGGATCTTAATTTAGGCTTGGGTGCCAAAGCCTTTTCCACTGAAAGGGAAAAGGGCAGAGAAGCCAAGAGCAAAGTGCCCACAAGTCCCTCGCTTGTTCTTTCATCTGCACGGAAGCACAATTAACCAGACGGCCCCTTCCCACAGCTTTCAGCCCCCTCACTCAGAAATGAGCTTTCCGGGGGCACAATCAAGTGCTCTCAGAGCTTAAAAGTCACAGCTCTTTGGCGTACACTTCTTGGCCATTTCCATTTCATTCAGAACATAAAGAAAAAAGATTGCTCTTTGTCAAGTGAATAAAAAGTGGTGCAAAGAGGAAGACAAAAGACCCAAGAGAATTTGTATTCTGAGAGCAGAAAAATAACTCCAGGGATGTACAACTATACAGGACTGGGAAGCCATGCAACACTTGGTAGGTTCACACAAGGTGAAGTCAGAGAATCCTAGAGTTCAGTTTCGTGCATCAGTATAAGGTAAAACTGAGTCCCCAGAGGAGATGCCTGTTGGTTGGGAAACAAGGATCAGAACCTTGAACCTGTGTCTGCTAATTCTGCTGTCATATCAGACTGCTTCTGTTTTTTCTTTTCTAATTTCCATGTTGCTTTGATTAATTTATTATAGCGTGTATAATCCTCTCTGTTGCTCTAACACAGATATCCTTTCATTTTCAAAGAACATTTCCTATTCCATGTGCTTTCACAAGCTATGCTAATTTCCATAGGGATCATTTCTACTTTGTTTACTGAAATCACCACATTTGTAATCTGAGTCATGCATTTGTTTATATGGTATTTGGCAAGTGACAATTTACAATTTAAATTGCGTTAAGCACAAGGGGAAAAATGAACATTTTGTTAGCTGCAAAACTGAAAAGCTTAGAGATGGCTCTCATTCCAGGCATGACTTGGTTCTTGGGGCAGAAATGCTGGCATCAGGAGTCATCTCAAGTTCTCCCATCTCTTCCTTCTTCTGAGCTGGTTCCTTTGTCAGGCAGTCACCACCTCAAGATTTCAAGACAGCTGCTAATAGCTCCATGCAGAATCTTGCCCTGTTAATAGTATGTTCTCATTATCTGGTGGTGCTTTAGAGTTCTCCAGTAGGAAGTCACTGGCTTTGACTGGGTCTCATGCCTCTTGGAATCCTGGTATATTCACTGCCTTTGGAACTTCTGAAATACTGTCAACATTAGAGAGTTACAATATCTCATAGGGACACTTGGTAGTCATAATATGACCTATGGAGTATGTGATAGCATGATGTTATTAGCAAAACAAAGATACTGCAAAGACATAATGGAGTAGTTTCTCTAACCATGGCTGTAATTTAATAGTATGATGCTCACTGAGAGCTTCCTAAGCTGGCTAATGGTACCTCTTGGCTGAAAAGAACCAACTTCATTCCAAAAGCCTCTTCCACAAACATCTGGGCATGTCACACATCTGAAGTCTTAATGTTCCACACCTTGATATATTTTACAGTAAATTATTTTCTAAATTTGCCGCTGTAAGCCTTGACTTCTTTAAGAATTTACTTCAGAAACCACATTTTGACAAACTTGTGGTAACTTTATGCTCATCTCTGAGCCAAACATTGTAGCCAGAGAAATATTATGCAGCAATCAGTTAGGTCATGTGACTATCTGACTAGTTTTATATCACTGACTATGATGTTGGATGCCTTTAAAAACACATAGTTTTTAGTCACTGCATCATGGCTCCTAAAAGCACAGGACATAGAATGATGTTCCCCCCCCCAAAAGAAAAACCCTCCAGGAAGTGGAGTATTAAAAGAAAAGTGGAAATCTATCAAAAGTCATGTTCTCCACATTATTTTATTTGCATGTCTTTATTTCCCCAAATTAAGCTTCAACTTTTTGAGAGTGAGGCAGGCTCAATCTTTAATCAATGATCAATACATTCTTATTGACTAATCAAAAGCAAATATACATGTGTACCCATAGAGAACACATCACTGCAGATATGGAAGTCAGATCAATGCGACAAATTTAGCCTGAAGCTCTGCTATATGCAAAGTGACAGTTCTGCTGTACATACAAAGCTAATATGAAATAATCCCTGTCAAAGTCATCTACTTGTATTGTTGCTAGGGAAATGGAAAAAAAAAAACAGTCTAAGAAAGAAGATTTCTGGCATCTTCTGGCTCACAGTTTGAGGGACTTCCCACCATGGTGAAGAAGCAACAGGAACTTGAGGTCACACGGCATCTACAGTCAGAAAGCAGAGAGTCAGTAACAAATGTTGGCACTCAGCTCACTACCTCCTTTTTTTATGCAGTTAAGAGACTTCATCCCATGGAATGGTACCACCCACAGTTAAGGTATGTCTTCCCATCCCACTTAGCATAATCTAGCTTATCCTTCAGAAAATACATCTAGAGGCTGAATGATCTGATAATCCAGATAATCTTCTACAGGCATGTCCAGAAGCTTGTCTACTAGACCTTGTCAAGTTGGTAATCAAAATTAACTACCACACTTCTTTTAAAGGGATTTATCTAATGGGCTAGATATAGCAAAACAGCCACTTGTTGAGTGTGTATTTTTGTACTTCTTTCCATAAACATTAATTGTAAATCTTCATATAACAGTTAATTTGTGTATAAAATGTCTACCCAAGAGGCTCATAGGTTGACAGCATTGTATGCTATTGTTTGGAGGGTCTAGAATCATTAAAAAATAAAGTCTGGGGCTAGAGAGATGGCTCAGAGGATAAGAAAGTAAAGTCTGCATTGAAGAAGTCAGCCCCTAGGAACTTCATCTTATCCCAGACCTCTCTATCTTTTGTCCCTGTGAATGGCCTCTTTCTCCACATGTTCCTGTCTCCATGATATTCAGCCTTGTTTATCCAATGAAATAATGGAAGCAGCCAACCATAGGTCGAAGCCTCCAAAGCCATGAGCTACTACAACCCTTTTCTCCATTAAGTTGCTCACATCAGGTTTTTTATCACATAGATACAGAAGAACCTATGCACGGCTTGATAGACTACTGTCATGTACTTATACCTATAGAAAACCTAAAATACGATCAGCACACTAGAGCCAAACTAAGTGTACAAAACCATGACTCATAAGTGTAAGACCTGAGAGAGAATTCTGCTCATGAGATGATTCAAATATTTTCCAATATGGATAAACTATAACTTGCATAGTATGGGCCTGAGCACAATCTGTAGCACTACTCACCCCCTAAAATAGATTATGATATTCTAAGTATATTCATTAAAAGGTTTTAACTTTTTAAATTCATTACATAATTGCTTTTAGTAATCTGTCTTTTCTAGAGAATTCTGGGATTCCCTTAAAGGCCTTATTGCCTGCCTATCATGTATACACACACTCAAGCATCCCTTTAATTTTACTTTTTAATAAATTGCATCCCAACCTCTT
The DNA here is from genome assembly GCA_004025045.1 of Sigmodon hispidus. NCBI lineage: Eukaryota > Metazoa > Chordata > Mammalia > Rodentia > Cricetidae > Sigmodon > Sigmodon hispidus. The sequence goes on from PVIH01010339.1 coordinate 13,510, forward strand.
TTCTATGGGAACATCAAAACCATTCAACCCATTAGAAGAGCTTGTGCCAGATAAATACAATACGTTATAATTACCACTTTGGTCATAATTCTTTTTTTTTTCCTTTTAATGGAACATATTCTTTGTGGCCACTGAACACTACTTCTGTTTGATTAGGCTCTTAGGATTTAATAAGCTTCAATAGGAAATGAATAGAATTAGTACAGCATCTTGAATAATGAGTTGTTAATGCATTTTTAATGACCAAGATGTTCCGACAAGAAACTTGTTGATTTTTGTCACTACAACATTATTGGAAAAATGATCTGCATATACACTAGATGGTCTTTCATTATGTGAAGTGGGATGATGTTTTAGTACATTCAAGAACACTCTTTGAGAAGCCAGTGTGATTGAGGGGAATTGCCAGGGAAGAGAAGAAGGCTGGGAGATTAGGATGTGTGTGCATTGAATACTTGTACAGTATCCTAGTCATAGGAAAAAACCCTCTTATTCAGATATTGCTTTGTCTCCTTTGTAGAAGCCCATTATATAGACAGACACAGTGGAAGCTTCTTTATAGTTTTTTTTTTCTTTCTGTAAGCCAGATTGTCTATTTCTATGCAAGTGTAATATTTGGCACAATTGTGCTTTTTTGTTTAATTTTCTTGTAATATCTTCACCTGTTAAAGGAAGATTGAGGCAAGCACATACAACATAATGTTATAAGAATTAAATGGGATGATTCATACCAAGGGTCACTAGCTCATCTTCTCTCCTACCGCCTTCATCATGTCAATTAATGTCATTTACTTCCCCTGCTAGGAATATTTTCTCATGGGGAAATTTTTCATCTTAGTATTCTCAAATGCCCTACTTTATTTATGAGCTCCCTTGGGTGAAAGATTGTATTTTGCACATTTTTTAATTTCTTGAATTTAGCACAATGTGGGGCTATGTGTGGCTTGACTATGAACTGTCATCCATAAGCTCATGTCTTAAATGCTTAGAGAGTAGCACTATTTAAGGAGATTCTGAAAAGTCTGGGTAAATGCTAACCCAAGGAAATGGGTCACTGGGGTGCCTTTGCTGGTTTCTATCTGGGACTCAGTCTTTTCCTTCCTTTCTGCTTCCTTTCCTCCACACGATCACACTGCCAACATCTTCTGCCTACCCAAGAACTGAATCCATGGAACCAGGGACTCTGGGCTATAACCTCTGTGGGACAAAACAAATTCTTCCTCCTTTGAGGTCTTTTTGAAAGTATTTGTCATGCTGTCATGAAATAACTGCTCAGAGCACGTCATTAAAACATCACCCATCCAAAAATGGCCTCTACTGCATATTACAACTCACTGAAACAGACTTCTCCTCGAGAAGATGCAGAATGTAGGTTGGGACCTAGAATCTCTTGCTCTTGGGTAGCATTGTGGCTTAAGAACACCGGGTTTCAAATTAAAGATTGTGAAATGAATTTATTCTATGATCCTTCCCTATGACATTAAGATTTAGTTTATCCTTTGCATTAGAGAAAGAGAATCAAACTCTCTATGATATTCTATATTTGCAATGATACCAATTGTAGTAAAGCTATAGCCAGACACCATCTTTTCAAGAAAGAGGTGCTTTCTAATACTCCTTGAAAGTAAACTTGAAGGATGATGTTAAGTAGAGATGACCCAAGAAGGAAACAAATAAAAAAAATCAGCCAAGTACCCAGAAATTATACTTTTAATGTCTTATTTTAAATGGATATTGATGTACCTAAGTGGAATGGGATGTTTAATTTAGGGAGAAATAAGGAAATGAAATAACTATTTGTATTGATGCTGGTGGTGGTTGCTTTTTTAACAATTATTAAATATTAGTACTATGCCAAACAGTTCACATGGATTATTTCATATTAACAACAATACAAGGAGATAACTGCACTTGGAGAAGGGAAGCTTAGAAAACTCAATTTCCTTGGCAAACACATATAATTAATAAATAGTAGAGAAATCATTGAATCCAGTTCTGATACAATCAAAAATAACATATTTAAATAGTTATCTAGCTAAATTCCAAGCTCTTTCTTCTAAAGCAAAGGATAACTTAAATAGCAATTTACATGTTTTAGATGTATTTTATTATTTTTAAGTTATTTGTATTTGGCGGGGGGGGGGGGCATGCACATTTAAGTGCAGTGCTCTAGGAGACCAGAAGAGGGCATCAGACTCCCTGGAGCTTGAATTACTGGTGGTTGTGAGCTCTCTCCGATGGGTCCTGGGAACCAATGTTGGGTCCTTTACAAGCAGCATGAATACTTAACTTCTGAGCCAGTGTCTGAAGCCCTTTCCATTTACTTTTTAAAATTACTGCTGTATTTTAAGAGAATGAGAAAAATGTTGTATGTATGGGCAGCATAAGTTATATATGTATGTAATATAACAATACCAATTGACAGGACATTATAAAAGCTTAGCAGTAGTCCAGAAATTTTACACATTGCTATTATACATATCTTCTCTTATCTACAACTTTATGAACCAGCATAATATCTGTATGTAACACTCATGGAAACTAAACTTGTGACAATTCAAATAGCCTGTCCTGGTTCCCAGGGGTGACACGACAGAAAAGAGATCTTGAACACAGGCCATTATTATTATTATTGTTTTGACCTCTTCAAGGCGGCTTTATAGCAGGAATATAGTCTGCTATACAGAAATATTGAAGACAACCTCCTAGGCTTTCCAAGTACTAAAACTTGAAAGGCTTTTCATTTGTTTTACTTTGAGAGGACTTTTCAAAAGCATCTCTCAAATGTTTGAGATTTGAGAATGGAATGTCAAAACATGCTTGTTCTCTTGAGAACTGCTTCTCTATTAAAAATCATCATGTGATTCCAGATGAAATCTAACCCATATGCTTCTGATTGGCCTCTCCCAAGTCATCACCATGTTTTGTGGGGTCACTGGACATTTGGAGTAGTTCTAAACTACTTGTCTTTAAAGTGAGAAGTTAATTTCCCACCAGAGAGGAGGACTTGGCTCTCAAAGGGAAGAGGGTGTATGCCAAGTGACAATCCACGGAGTGCGTGTAGTTTCCAAATGTGGCTGTTGTCTGTTCCTCTTCCCTCCTGCTCAAAGCTGCTCAACACCCATACTTTCCAGGATCACAAACAGGTTTTACTTTCTTGTCTGTTCAGAATTCAGGATAGTATTTGGAGCAGATTTCAAGAGGAACAGGGATGGGTAAACTGCATTAAGAATATCCAAATTACAAAAGAAGACATATAGCTATCCTGTTTTTAAATAATATGGTTGTATATGCAGAGAACTCTAGATCCTACAAGATAAAAGACTTTGAAAATAAATTAACAAATACCTGTAGGAACTACCAAATTAATTGAGTAAAATTGATGTGGTAATGTCTTTCTGATTGCTGTGAATATCATTCTTTAAATAAAGGAACTGTTTTGGCCTGTGGTGAGCACTGTAGTGGTAGGCAGTGAAATTGGAGTATAGGTAAAAGAAGGGTAGAATCAAGAGACAGACTCGATCCAGCCACCAAAGAAGAAGCGTGTTAAGGAACACAGGTGAGCCCTGGTCCACATGTGAACAGATTAAGTGAAATGAGTTGAATTAAGATGAAAGAGTTAGCTAGAAATATGCCTGAGACATAGGCCAAGCAGGGTGAAATTAATATAAGCATCTGAATCACTTGGGGGCGGGGCTTAAGCAATGGTGGACCGCTAGGTCTGTGAGTCTGGACTGTCAACCGGTCAGGGTCAGAAACCTTCTGTTTCATAAAATAGCAAATAGAGAATCAAAATTTGAAATTCACAAGTGAGTCTTTTCCACAACAAACTATGCAAAAACAGGAGTGGGGATCCCAGAGATGCCAACTTAACTCAATTGATAGAGTCTATGCCTACATGCAGGAAGACTTGGATTAATTTCCAAAGACACAAATGAGCATCACCACAAAAAAAGAAAATATATGTTTAAAATCATACAATAATAAAAGAACTGAGGGTAAAATATAAGTAGAAAGATATCCTATTTTCATGGAGAAAGATTTAATATTATCAGAACATCAAAGTGATACACAGATTCATTGCAATCTCCGTTGAGACCCCAAAAGTGTTTTCACAGAGACAGAAAATTCTAAAATTAATATAAAACCATAAAAGACTCCAAATAGACCTCCCAAAAAAGAACATTGGCAAAGAAAAACAAAGAGAAAAATACTTTCTGATTTCAAATTACATTACAAATCTATAGCACTAAAGCCACAAGGTACTATGTTAGAAGAGACATGGAGATCTGAGGGAAAACTTGGTAATAAACTCAAACATAAAAGATCAACTGTATTATGGAGTACAATCCTGGCAGTGTATACAGTAATGCCAGAACTCTGGAGACTGAAGCAGAAGCATTGCTCTGAGCTCAAGGTCAGCATGGGGTTCACAGTGAGTATCAGACCAGAAATAACAAAACCCTAAAGAAAAGGAGAAAGGGGGAAGAAAGAAAAACATGGAAAAAATACATTCTTCAACAAATAGCTGGTTTCTTCATGTCTTTTCTATTGCTAGGATTTAAAAAAAAGGCAGAGGCAACTTGAAGGAGAAAGATTGTTTTAGCTCACAGTTCTAGGGTACCATCCATCATAGTGAGGAAGTAAAGGCAGCAGGCGCTTATCGCCGTGGTTTAGTGCATCTGCAGTCAAGAATCAGGAAGTGTCAAGGGCAAGCTAGTACTCAGATCACTTTCTTCATGTTATGCACATCAGGATTTTCTTCTGAGAGAATAATGGGGCCCATAATAAAGATGGGTTTTTCCACATTGGTTAAAGCAATCAAGATAATCCCTACTGACACATCCAGAGACTAATCTCCCAGGTGATTCTAGACTCTGTCACATTGACAATGCTAACCATTACAGTCAATAAATAGTGTTGGCAGATCAAGATAGTCACACACATATACACACACACAGAGAGAGAGAGAGAGAGAGAGAGAGAGAGAGAGAGAGAGCAGAGACAGAGAAATAAAGCTGGATTTTTATCTTGCACCAAACACCAAAATAAATTCAAAATGTGTTGAAGACTTTAAAGTAATTGGACTTGGTAGGTTAGAATAAAAGAAATTTTAATTAAAAAAAAATTAATGAAGTAGACATCAAGTTGGGAGAAGGATATGTTGGGGTATACCCAGGAGGGGCTGAAGAGGAGCAGTGGGGGTGAATATATCAAAATACATAGTATGCATATATAAAAGTTTCATTTAAAAGTAGCTGCTATGCAAGCCTGTGCATGGCCTGGCACCTTGGAGCCCATTCCCTTTAGAGGGACACTTAACTCAGTCTTGACATTAGGATGAGTAAATTGGACTTGCCTGGAATGAATACAGCATGCTGAGCTGACCCAACTTGGGACTTCTTGCCCTTTTTGGGGAGGGGATTAAGAATGGGGAAGGGGAGGCTGAAGACTGACTGGGAGGGAATAGGAGGAGGAAAGGGAGGGAGAGCAAGGGGATACATGGAGAGAAAAGACTTTATTTTATAAATAAATAAACAAACATAGTTGCTGTGCAAGCTTCACACCTTAAGTTCAGGTCCCCTGAACCTCCAGTAAAAAGATGGGGTGTGGTGTTGTCCATCTCTTATCCTAGCACTTGTACAGCAAGATAGGAGACAGAGACTGGGTGATCCGGAAGCTCAGGGGCCAGCCGGCCTGGTGTGCACAGGGAGGTGGTAGAAACAAGAGTCTTTACCTTGAACAAAATGGAAGGAGAAAAACAATCTCTGAAAGATGTCCTCTGACCTCCACATACCACCGTGGTCTGCACACATGCCAATGTCCAATGTCTCTAGTTGACTCTTTCACTGTGAATGTACAAAACTGATCAACAGTAACTTATAGCTGAAGTTGAAAAGAGATCTGAGGTGTCAGTCATTACAGTCAAGACTATGTCTGATTCTTGCCAAGATATTTGACAGCTTAAAAAAAAAAAGAAAGAAAGAAAGAAAGAAAATGAAAAAAAGAAACCTTCAGGGACTATTATGACATCAATTTGAAATGTCCTCTTATCAGAAGGCTTGATTGTCAGGTGATGATGCTGTTTGGGGATGTTTTGGAAACTTGACAAGGTAGGACCTAGCTGGTGAAGTAGGTCACTGTGGGTATGGATCTTGTTACCAGCCCCTGCCTCATTCTCTGCTTCTGGTCTGCCATAAGCTAATGAAACTTCTTACCACACAACTCCACCACCATGATCTTCTTCTACTCAACAGCATGGAGCCAAGAAACCATGAAATCCTTTGAAAGATGAGAACCAAATTCCCTGAGATAAAATAAAACCATCCACTCTTCAGTTCCCCTCCTGCCTATAATGACCTTTCTTTGGTCATAGCTATGTAAATGTGACTAATACACTGCCTAGAACAGACCCAAAGTCTATGCAATACAGACTTTTTGATATGTAAATTGTAAATTAAAATTAATCAAAATATAGAACATAGAAAATGAGTCATTGTCTAGAGTTGACCAAACTCCAAGATGACACAGAAGCTGTTATCAAGCAGTGACTTAAAAGCAACCCATTTAATCAGCTAAATAAGACACAAGAGAGCATACTTATACAAATTAAAACTGGGAAATCTAAAAAGAAGAAGAACTAATATAAAACTGATAGATGCTATAAAAATAAGAGTACACATGATTTTACGTCTTCAAAAATATCACATAAGCTTAACAACAGGATTAAGGCAATAGGAGAGAACAGTCAAAGAGAAAGCCATAGAGATTGTGTAATCTAAGGCAGAAAAAGGTTCAAGATCATTGTCTCAAAGAACTGTGAAATATTATTAAATTTCTGCCATGTTTAAGTTACCTTGATGAGCTTATAATGTAAATGGTTAGATCACACATAGCAACTATAGCATCTGAGATACAGAAAAGGAAGGCAATGGCAGATGGAAATATGCCATTTCAAAAATTTTGGATGTTTATGTAAAATGGAAAAATATTTATTCAAATATAAAGTATAAAGTATATAGACAAAAATTTCATTTTGTAATCTTTAGCATAACCATTGATAAGACAATGTAAAGAGGCATATCTGCAAAGACAATAAAGTATTTTCAAAGAACATTTGGAAAATGTTAAAGAAAAAATCAAAAATTTAAAAAAATGGGAAAGCAAACTGGGCCATGATGGCATGTGCATTTAGTCCCAACACTCGTGGGTAGAGGCAGACAGATCTCTGAGTTCAAGGCCAGCCTAGTCTGCAGAGTGAGCTCCAGGACAGCCAGGGCTACCAAGAAAAACTCTGTCACAAAGAAAAAGAAATGTAAAAAAATAAAAATTAAATTAAAAAGTGAGAAAATAGCCAAATGCTGAAGTGACATATCTAAGTGCAATTGTGTCAACCATCATTAAAAGGCAATGAACTCATAATATTGATGGGTAATAATAGAGGAACTGGCTATAGGAAGTGGAAAGTCCTTTGGATAACACTTAAAATTTCCTGTAACTCTAAAATTAATGTAAAATGTAAAATGTTTTTGAAAAGATAATGGATGAAGCACTTCAAATAAATGAAAAATGAAAGAGAGTAAATATAAAATCAAGACAAAGTGAAAATCTTTCTGCAAAGAAGTGTTTTAAAAATAAAAGCACATACATGGCACGTCTCCTGTTTTGTTTGTTTGTTTGTTTTGTTTTGTTTTGGTTTTGGTTTTTTTTTAGGTAAGTCAGATTAGGGAAATATTTTTATTTAAAAAAAGTCCTCCACCTCCATATATACCCCTGCTCCCCCTCCTTCCCCCCATCTCTCCCAGTCCTCCCTCAGTCGCAACCCACTCCATTCCTCAAAAAGGGCAAAAAGTCCCAATGGGTCTGTTCAGTCTGATGTATCCATTTGAGGTAGGTCAGAGTCCCTTATCCCAATATTAGGGCTGGGTTAGGTGTTTCTCGGTAGGGAATGGGCTCCAAGGTACCAGTTTATGCACAAGAACATAATCTGATCCTACTCCAGGAGGTTCCACATACTTCCCATGCCATTCAATGGTCATCTACCTTTAGAGGGTTTAGTTACTTTCCCTGTGGTTGTTTCTAATTCACTGAGCTCCCAATAGCTCCAGCCAGTCATCCATGTGGATCTCCTCCTCATGATTCTGATCCCTTTGCTCATATACACTCTCCTTTCTCTCTCTTCACCTGGATCAGGAGTTTGAACTGGTACTTAGCTATGGATCTCTGCTTCTGCCTCTGTTCATTGCTGGATGAAGGTTCCATAATGACACTTAGGGTGGTCATTCATTTGATTATAGAGGAAGTCCTGTTTAGACACCCCTTCCACTATTGGTTGGAGACCTAGCCCAGGACATCTGTGAACTCTTAAGAAGTTTCCCTGGCATCTGGCCTCTTTCCAACCCCACAGTGGCTTCCTCTATCAACATATCCCTCTCTTTTTTCTCCCTCTTTGTTGCTTCTCTCACTCAAGCAATTCCTTCTCTCATGATGTGTTCCTACCTCACCTGTTATGATCCCAATTTGCTCAGGAGATCTCTATTTTCTCTTCCTGGGGGATCCCTGGATGTCTCTCTCAAGTTCCTTATAATCCTAAAATGTTCAGGGGTTGGGGTTTGCAGCCTTAATATTCTTTGCTTTGTGTCTAAAATCCACTTATAAGTGAGTACATACCATGTCTATCTTTCTGGGCCTGTGTTACCTCACTCAGGATGAAACTCTCCAAATCCATCCTTTTGTCTGCAAATTTTAGGCTATCATTTTTTTTTTTTACTGCTGAGTAGTACTCCATTGTATAGATGTACCACAGTTTGTTAATCCATTCTTCAGATGACAGACATCTAGATTGTTTCCAGGTTCCTGCTATTATGAATAATGTTGCTGTGAACATAGTTGAGCTCCTTGGGGTAAAAATATGCATCCTTGGGTATATGCCTAGTAGTGTTATGTTGGATCATTGGGAAGACTGATTCTCAGTTTTCTGAGAAACTGCTATACTGCATTCCAAAGCTGCTGTACAAGCTTACACTCCCACCAGCAATGGAGGAGTGTTCCCTTGCTCCACATCCTCTCCAGCATAAGCTGTCATCTTTTATCTTAATTTTTTTTATCTTAGCCATTCTGATAGGTGTAAGATGGTAACTCAGAGTTGTTTGATTTGCATTTCTCTGGTGACTAAAGATGTTAAGCAATTCTTTAAGTGTCTTTCAGCCATTTGTAATTCTTATATGCCATGTCTTAATGTGGCTTAAGGATTTAGAGGTTTAGTTCCTTATTATCATGGTACAATATGGTGTGCAAGGAGACATGGTTCTGGAGAAAAAGCTGAGAGTCCTACATCTTGGTTCACAGGCAATAGGAAGTAAATAGAGACACTGGGCATGGCTGGAGCATACAGGAGACCTCAAAGCCTTCCTTTACAGTGACACACTTCCTCCAACAAGGTCATACCTACTCCAACAAAGCTTCACCTCCTAATAGTGCCACTCCCAATGAACTTATAGGGGGATTACATTCAAACTGCCCTAGACAGAAAGAAAACAGAAGTCCCATGGACATCTCTGCAGAGTATGAATGTACCACACAGAAAATAATCAAAAGTCTGGTAAAAAAAAATGAAATTAAATAAATCTGAAGGCAAAACAGTAATATTAAAGATAGAGGCATTACAAATTAATAAAGAATCAACTCATGAAAAAGATGGAGTATTTATAATATGTAAATTCCCAATGTAAAGCATCAAAACATGTGAGAGAGAGACTGATAAAGTCAGTAAACAGATAATAATCATAAAAGAAAGCTTTAGCTCTGATTTCTCAGCTTACTGACAAAATGAACTAGGTAATGTAATGGAGACACAAAGTATCAGTAGACTAAACCAGAAAGAAAAATTGTGTCTGTCTTTACTTCCATCTTGTTTGTTGATACATTGTTACAGGGGGTTTCCTTTCTCTTTCATGGCCCAACACCATGTTTTTTAAGTAAGAAGAATGAGCGATAATCTGTAAATGTTCCTGGCATGCATGGCGCTGGGTGAAATAACAACTCCTGGCATGTAATGGCCACGTGATAAAGCTGACATGGCACTGCATACGGAGAGCACGCCCCTAGGTGTGGCTATGTAGATTTGAGCCCTCCCCTTGTCTTAAAAAGAAATGCCACTTGGCAGCCAGCTCCTCTCTCTCTCTCTCTCTGCCCCCCTCCCTCCCTTTCTCCCTCCCTCCCTCCTCTCTCTGTCTTTCTGTCCTCTCTCCTGCTCTTCTCCAGGTACCCGCCTCTCAGTAACTCTCTAAATAAACTCTCATGTGGCATCTGGCAATGTGTGTGTGTGTCTCTCCTCATGCGCAAAAAAACTAACATAATCTGCTCCTTGAAGGTCATGACAAGAAGCCACTCACATATTTCTGTTCTCATGTCATTAGTCAGCATTCAATCTATGGTCACTCCCAGATGCATAACAGGATAGGAAATGCAATCCTATTTTCTGTGACCAAGTGTCCTTCTATAAATCTGGGGTTCTAGTAGCATAGAAGAATGAAGATATGTGTTATTTATACTTTTCTTGTTGTATGAGAAAAATATCCAACCAAAGCAACTGAAAGAAGGAGGGTCTTTGCCTCACAGTTTGAGCAGACAATCCATCCGTCGTGATGGTACAGGAGCAGGAGGTGGCTGATCCCTTTCTGTCTGTAGTCAGGAAGCAAAGAGAAATGGATGCTGGTACTCATCTCACTTTCTCCTTTATCCATCTTTATTTAGTTCAGGGGATAGTATCTTCACATTCAGGATGGACCTTTCTTCCTTAGCTAAACCTCTCTGGAAATATCCTTGTAGACATGCTTAAAGACATACCCACAGATGTGTTTGTGTATAATTTGAAATCCTGTTGAATCAACAATGAGGATTAACCATCACAGAATATGACTAAATTCTTGACATAACTTACCATTTTCATGATTTCTTTGATTGTTCTTTAAATTATCAAAACAATTTTTTTCTGATATTTATTGTGTGTCAGTGTATGTACACACATCTGTCTGAGGGCATTCATGTCTGCAGGAATGACACCCCATCTGTAGCTGGTGTCTGGGATCTGAGCTCCAGTCCTCAGGATTACACAGCAAATGCTCTCAAGTATTTAGCCATATCTCCAGCCCCCACAATCAGTTTTCCATTGTTTTTCTTGCTGTATGTAATGTTATCATGGATATTAAATGCAAACAGGCAGGATGTCATTCGGAACAGCTTTCTCTTTCAGATTAAAAGGTAGAAACAAATTTTACAGACTGCCTTGTTGTGGAGTATGTGCTACATTTCCCTCACCCAGGTCATGTCCTGAAATCTAACTCCTACAGTGATAGTATGAAAAATTAGGATCATTTGAAGAATAATTTTGTTATGATAACATGAACTCAAGGGAAGTCATTTGTCCTTTCTACCACATGTAGACACAACTAGCCAGTGCTGGGTGGGAGGAGCAAGCTTTCAGCCGTTTACAGGCATTTTGCTCATGAGCTCACATAGCCTTCAGAATTGTGAGAAACAAATGTGTGTTGTTTACAAGCCACCAGCTTACAATATTTGTATTATAAGTCTAAAGGACAGAAAAAAAATAAGTACCAAGAAATGGAGGTGCTTCTTAGCAAATACTCACAGGTAGAAGAGGTTTGTGGTTCATGCTGCACAAAGCCTAAATTGCTACAAATAGATCTTAAACTCAAGGAAGACTATAGCCAGGACACAGAAAGGGAGACAGAAGGTATGCAGAGAAAGCCTCAGTGCTTACAGCATTCCAAAGTGCATGGGAGCAGAACTGACAGGAATATGCGTGTGTCACAAGTGTTTGTTGTGTGAGACTATTCTTGAGGAGCATGTACAAATATCTGCTCACTTCAGGTAAGAAACCATCAACAAACCAAATTAATGATGCCACCAAAGTCCAACTAGGTAAATGAGTGAGTTTATTGGGGTCACTTACAGGAGACTGGGTAACTCAAAGGCAGCTCTGCATTACGAAAAGCTCACTCTCTCATGGGTGACAAGTCAATAAACCTGGAACCCTGGGGCTCTCAGTGTAACTGACTGCAACTCCACAGTTTGAAGGATCTCTGTACTTAGCAGCCCTTACTGCTTGTATAGTCTTGGGAAGGACCATCCCTGTGAATCTGGTTTCAGGAATTTCCTGGGACTTGTGAGTTGTTTGCTTCCTGAGTGTTAAGAACTATTCCTTATTGCATTTTGGAGGAAATAGCTACACTACAACAAGTCATTCTCATAAGTTCTCAAAGAGAAAGGAGAACTGTGTTGTTGGACAGATGAAAGACAATCCTTGTTAAAGCAGGAAAAAAGCTTGTCTGAATTGTATTCATGTGCCAAGGCTTTGAGTAATGAAAACAGGCATTCATCTGGAGTTATTTCTAAGTAAAATGTGCACTTTGGCTCCTCTGGGAACTTCAGTAGAATGAGAGAAGAGAGAAACAACTAAAGGATAGAACTGTTTCTTGAAGCAGAAGCAGTATTTTTTTAAAATGTGGATCCTTGGTCTATCCATATTGAAAAAAGAGAAAGACTATTTGTAAGGGTTATATGGATGTACCGAATGACCTAGCGATAAGATTAGTGTGAAAGATGCATACTGTTTGTCAACACCAGTGATCCCAAAGGCACACAGGAGACCATAAGCCTGTTACTGCCACCACAGACAAAGTGTGCCAGAGCTATAGCTTCCTAGCAGGTTGCTAACTGCCCTAGGTTTGACTCTAGTAGACTTAGGGGCTGTGTGAGCAGCCACCCTCCAACTCCACCACTATACAGGCAATATACCTGGTGTCCATGGGAGTCCATCTTTGCCATAGGCTACAGTATGTGGCTGCTTCTATTTACAGTACAAGAGATGTTCAGAGAGTTCTGTAGCAGAACCTTGGTGAACCTCAACCACAGAGACAATCCTACTATAGGGGACTCCCACTAGGGTAACACTCAGTGGAACTAAGGGTGTACAAGCATCCTTGAGATCCCAGCAGCCAGCTTGAGATACCAGCTTGTGTTTGAACTTTGGTAGGGACAAGACCTTCCAAAGGTTATGATGACAGGGCTGCTCCAAGCATTGGGGGTCCAACCACTGCTTAGCAAAGCTGCAGAAGAAAGCCTCCCCACTGAGTCTGGAGCCAGGGCTTAGGTTAAGCATTAAGATTTGGGGATTACTTGGAACCTGTTACTGCTTACTTTTTCTGTCATTTCTCTCTTTTGCAGGGAGAATACCTTCAGCCTGCCCCACCATTAGGTTTTGAAAGCACATAGCGTTCACTTTCATAAGCTCACAGCTGGAGAGCAATTTTCCTCAGAATGAATCATACCTTCATATCTGACTTAGATGATATTTAGATGAGACGTTAAAATTGATGATGGAACGGTTAAGACTCCAGGGTTACTGGGATAGAGTGAATACAATTTGCATTTGAGAAGGGCATAGGGGAAAGATTGCAATGTCGTGGTCTGAATATCTGCATGACCCATCTCTCAAACTTTGTATGTTGAAGGCTAATTCACAAAATGATGACATTATGAGATACAGCCATTTGGGAAAAGACTGTATCATGGATTCAGATTCCTCATGAAAGGCTATTTAATTAACTTTTCCTAAGAACACTAAAACAAGTGTATGCTCACCAATGACAGACCAAAGAATGAGTCCACCCAAGTCTATCTTATCAAATCGATGAGTTTATCAGGTCATCGAGGGATTGTTTACCAGAGTATAGGGACTCTAAAGCAGCTGCATCCTTATCTGGTCTTACCCCAGCACAGACTCAATAGCCTCATAGCTGCATAGTCTCCTCTTCAGCTAACCCTCCTCCCTCTGAAGACTCCTCCGGAGACAACAAAGCCACATGCAACTATATCAAAAGTACACAGAGCTGACAGGGGAGAGCAGGGGTGGCTGAGATTTTAGGTGGGACTGTGCTGGTCTCTCCCACTCCCTCTTCCTCTGAGGGGATGTCAGCAGCTTAGTCTTCAGGGTCACTTGAAGCAGTCAGGCACAGGGGCTCTAGTCAAAATAGCAATGCCTGTTAGTGCTTATAGGACAACATTCTACAGCAGTGCTCTCAAAGAAGTTAGCTAAGTATGGTTCTACACACTTGTAAACCTAGGAACTTGGGAAACTGAGGCAGGAGGATCATGATTTGGAAGACGGCCTGAACAATAGAGTGAGACCCTGTTTCAAGACATTTTTTAAATGAAAATGATGTTATCATAATAGAGTAGCTTGTTTTTCCTTCTGCCACATGAGAATACAGCAAGAAGATGCCATCCAAGAGGAAGAGACCTGAGTCAGACACCAAATATGCCACCACCTTGATCCTGGACATCTCCATCTCCAGAACAAGCAGAATAAAAGATGAGCATTTTCATGCCTTCCAATTTATGCTATTGTGGTTTCAGCTACCCATGTGGATGAAGACAGAAGGTCTGGCCTGTTTGCTCTTGCCTCCTTGGTACTTGAAATGCTGCATGAAACATAGCAGAGGCTCAACGACCCTTACTGAAGAAGTGTGTGTGTGTGTGTGTGTGTGTGTGTGTGTGTGTGTGTGTGTGTGTTTCTCAATTTGATGCTCACATTGTTTGGGAGTTTCTGGACCTGTTCCACTAAAAGCACAAGTCAGAAGTAATTCGGAACCCAATTTGACAAGAAATGTTAGGGATCTTCTAAAACAATTTAAAGAAGTGCTTTTATGAGCATGAAAGGAATAAGAGAAGTGTTTAGATTGTGTCCAGTTGGGAAAGGCACTATGTGAAATCCTGGTACATACTCCTAGCCTGCCTTCCTTCCTTCTCAAGGTCCTGTCAAAATTCAGGCTCTCTCATCAGATGTCTCCAAATGGGCTTGTAGGTATGCCTGAGATTCAGCCACTAATTGTTCCTCTGAATTAGATAAAGCCCCTGTTAGAAAGTGAGTAGGCTGGGAGTGCACATCAGACCACTGCTAGTTAACACTATCCTAGAAGATTCCATCCGACTGCAACAGGCAGAGCCTGAGAAACAGGAGCAACAGCAGGCAACTTTCTTTGATTAGGGGAGGAGCCCAGACCACAGCAAGCTACCAAAAAAGAGCCAGACAGAGTCAAGAGATGAGGTCCACACACCAGCACAGCCCAAAGGCAAGCTAGGACAGTGGGGACAAGAGGCAGGGAGGCAAATGAAGTCTGGTGGCAACTACCCTCACTTCATAAATGCTTCAGGCTAGAGAAATGTTCATTGAAGAAGCAGTGGAGCATGATAGTTACTGATTTGGGTTTTCGAGTAAATACTTATATCATTACTGCATGTCAAGCCCCATTCTAAGCACTTAGCAAATATGAACTTGAATTTAGCCCACCTGCTGCCCTTATCCCAATTTAAAAACCAGCTCTGCCAGTATCTGGCTGTGTAATCTTGGTCAGTACCTTGTACCTTGTAGGACTCATTTGCCATCTATATAGAGACAGAAGGAGTGATGTTTTCTTATGGTTACTGTGAGCTCCCACTGAGAGCCATAAAGACAGTTTGTGGACTATGAAATGTTTTTCAAATTATTAGTGGTGTTAGAATGAAGCCTAGAACTGGTTCAGCCTCTAAAGAAAGTAGTTAAAAAAAGGTATCTTTTCAACACATAACTGTTACCATCGCTGATGTACCTTGTGGGTTCTGGAGTTGGATGATTTTGTTCAAGTCCTGATTCCCAGCCCATTAGCTACATGACTTCAGGCAAGCCTCTTAATCTCCCTGTGATTGGGCTTTCTCCTCTATAAAACCGAGGCTAATAATAGATCTTCTCCATTGGGTTGAGGAGGAAGTTCTAAAAAAGAATGAAAATAAAAGTATTTAGTACAGTGACTCAGAATAAATGCACAGTAAATGGTGCACCTCTCTGATCTTTTAAGCCCCAAGATGTTACAAAATAGGGGTAATTATTGTGATTGTCTGCATTTTCAAGGAGAAAGCAGAAGGCCAGAAAGGTTAGGTAACTCGCCCAACTGACATACCTAGGGGCTGATGAAGCCAGAATTTCTAGACAGGTCTGTCTGCGTTGGGAATTTTTGTGGTTGCTAGGCAAATGTTCTCACTGTCTATAATAACATGCCAGAAACATGTAAAGAAAAACCTTCAGCCAAAGACAAAGAATCACAAAGTTAGAAAAGAAAGAGAGGTGACAAGGACCTTACTTCTCCTTAAATGCCAAATTATTACAAAAGGAAAACACAAAACCTTTAATAAGAGAATAAGAGAGGCTCCGGGAAGCCACTTGTCCCTGCCTCCTGCCCTGGCATCGAGATAGAGCCTACCCTTTTGTGAAACAAACTTACTTTCCTTCCTCCTGTACCAAGACCCAGGCCATGGCTCCTGAGGTCAGACAAGCTAAAGCTGTAGCCGATGGGGTGTGCAAGGGAGGATGAGGACCTCCCCAGGATCAAGTCTGTCTGTCTCTCTGCCCCTTCTAAACTATCGCATGCACTTGAATGTGATGACTTTATCACACATAAGAAAGAAGAAAGCTTTGTTTTGTGAGGGATATTTCAGCACTTGAACCACCTCCCAGAGGAGAGCCCAGACTTTACATGAGGAAAAGTAACTCTCTTTCATGATTGAGTCATCACAGAGTTTAGGCTGGCTTGACACTAAAACTAGGATAAAATTCAGGGGCTAGGTAGATTTTCTGACTATTCCACCCAACTTCTTCTTTAATTCTCCGGTCAGGAAGAACTCATTCATCTGTTCCTTCTGCCTTCCATCAACATTTTCTGAGCTCCTACCTGGTTCCTGGTGCTGTGCTGGGCGTGGAAAGGACACCGTGAAGATCAGGGAGAACATAAGGGTTCCTGTTCTCGTCGGGGTCAACTTTCACTTAGGCTGCTGAGGTGAAGAAGGAAGCCGGCAAAGAGGATGGTATTTATAGACTTTGATAAGCAATTTGCAAGAAATAACAAACAGACTGAGGAGACAAAATATCTAGGAGGAAGATCACAATTAATGGGCACTGGAGGATAAATGGAAAGCTGGCACTGAGGCGGTGACAAAGGTCCAAGCCACCACAGGGGAAAACTCTGACAGACTATATAAATATGCCTATATATCTGCACATATCTTTTATTAGAAAAATTATAATCTTTAGCTTCATCCCTTGGTCCTAACTGCATATTTAGGGTGTAGAAAAATTTGTTGTTTCCTTTTTGAAATAACAGCATCCACATTTGCACACACTCAAATGTCTTGTTTCCACCTTCACCCAAAACTCCTATAGGCTCCTCCAGAAGCAACCTCACAGAAGTTAGAGGCCCAGACAGTGGCAGCAGGCATTGGAAACAGCAAGCAGCTTGCAGCAAGGGTCCAGGTGACTGAGGAGGTTCCAGAGACTTCATGCTGGGGCGACCACATCTTGGGTCTCAGAGACTGTATTCCAAGCACTTTACTTTTTTTCTCTCAGAGCAGTTAATTGCCAGCTCCCTTCACAGATTCATTTTCTAGCATTGGCAGGCAAGGTTAGGAGTCTTCAAGGGCTTCCACTCAATATCTTTTCTTTCATGAAAACTATTTTTTCATGCTTAGAACCATGCCCCCGCCCCATTTGTACACCAAAACAAACCCAGATGTCCCCAGGACTGGGCTGAAACACAAGAGTTTGGCTGGTGAGCCAAAAGGCCAGCAGGAAGAGCCCCTCAGAGGCCTGCTCCTCCAGACTCCTGCTGTTCCCCCTGAAGCAGGGAGGCTGCGTGCCTAAGGCCCAGCTCTGATCTCATTAGAATCAGGGAAACGCCTCAACGACAGTAAATCTGCCCTCTTCCTCAGTAGGCTTGTGGACAGTGGAGCCCACTCTATACACCCGAGTCCTTGGCCTCTGAGCTGATATCCATGTTTTGCCCACCTCGAATAATCCCCTATTGCTCTGGGGCCCTTGAACAGTCAAGGGACTCAAGCGCCAGAGCTGAACACTACGGTTCAACTGTTTCTATGCTTCATTTGGGGAAATGAAGCTGTTCTGTCTTTCTCACACTTCCCCTGAGGTCAGTGGGGCAAAACTGAATAAAGACATCCAGAGGGTATGGGGGGAGCAAACTGTAAATCCAGACATTGTGTGCCTGGCTCCTTTCCAGGGAAGCCATAATACAACTACACAGTCTTGAGATGACCCTCAGTCATCTTCCTATGACTGCCTTTACCTCGGGGTGCTTCTCTCAAGCTTGACTTGCCACTCTGACAGCCCTCTTTGCTCCCATGCCCACTCCCAGACTCTGCGCAGGGGTCACAGAAGGCCCTGGGAAGTACTGGAGCAAGATGTCAGCTGGCCCTCATTCTCTGAGTTCTACTAGGTTAGGCTCACGTGTGACAGTGAGAACCCCACCATCCCACTCTCCATACACTACTTCCTTTCCTGCACATGTCCCACAGCCCTCCCCCAAATCTCCAGTTGCATGCAGTTCCCTGGGGAAGTATTCGGCTGGAGTCTAGGAAAATTATATATCTGGATTTATATCTCTAGGTGAAATAGCAAAGTTTTGATTGAGGTTTAATTTTTGGCCAGAGAGTCCTTTTAATGTTTGCCTATGTTTAAAATTCAAAAGAGATTAAATAAAAACAAAGTCATATTTCCGGATTCCATGGAAAGTACAGATACGGTCCCTGTGGACTAAGGTAGAGAGCAGTGGCTGCTGCTTTGGGTCCTGGGGACATGATCTATGCCTCCAGGCCACACTCCTATCTGTAACAGTGTATCTTTTTTTTTTCCTTCCCTGTTGGTCCCTATATGAATCTCGGGTTCCAGCCTTTAGTTTCAAAATTCAATTACATCTTAGCAGAGAGTAATGTCCCCATGGTGCAAGTCCAGGTGTCAAGGGCAGGTCAAACTTCGAGAAGAATCGGTGGTCGTTTGTGCTCCTGTGGTGTGTGAAATCAAACCTTAGAAGTACATTCCACTTGTACACTCAGGGTACACAAGGATTGTGAACTGTCATTTGTATGTGAAAACATGTGACATCATGAAAAGAGTTGGTGGGACGGTGGGACTAATACAGAGACGGAAGTTGCATTGGCCCAGGGTCAGCAGCCCAGATGGGCTTCCTAAGCTGGCTCCTCTTGGGTGATGTTCCAGTTCCAGACTCTTTCTCTAGCAAACTGGTAAAGTGAGTGATCTCCCTTCCAGCTTGAACTCTCTGGAATTTAATGCTTCTGATTCTTAGGTGACATTATGCTAGCAAAAGAGAGTCTCAGAACATGATTTGGGCCTGGCTAGAGGAGCAATTGAGTGAAGACATGATGCTCTGTCTCCTTGATAACAAGGAATTTCACAACTCTTTCCGGCCTCCACTTCTCCTCTCATAATTCCTTTGCTTCTGCCAAGAAGAAACACTGAGGTGTTTAACAATGGGCAGACTCAGCCTCTCCTGCCTTAACAATCACTCCTCCACTTGAGAATTCAGTCAGAGTTAAATCTACTTGGCTGAAAATTGTATCACTTTACTCTTCTGAAGATGCTGAGGGAGAAGAAAGTCCTCTGGCTCTGATGTGCTGGCAATCAAGGTAGATGCATGCAACAGGTCACCAGCTAATAGACATTGTGGGTAGAGCTTGGTCCTCAAGGAGATTACAGTATATCAGGGAGTTTCATGCCATGCCTAAGGAGCCCAGAGCAGGCTACAGCAAGACAAATATCTATTAGTTATAAAGTGCTCTAAAGAATTAAAACAAATGAAACAGGGATATCAAGATGGTTCAGCAGGTCAAGGTCCTTAATACCGAGCCTTAACAACTTTAACTGGGTTCAATTCCCAGAACCCACATGAGCAAGGAGAGAACATGCAGGTTGTCTGATGACCTCCACACATACAGTGACATACACACCCACACACACACACACACACACAGGACTAGGGATGAGGCTCAGGGATTAAGAGTACTTGATGTTTTTCAGGAAGATTGGGGTTCAATTCATAGCACCCACATCCTAGCTAACAACCACTTGTAGCTTCAGTTCCTGGGGATCCAGACTCTCTTCTGTCTTCCATGGGCCCTGCACACATGGTACAAAGACATACCTGCAGACAAAACACTTGTACACAAAAAAAACAAGAAAAAACCTTTGTTTAATGTAAGAGATAAGGAAACGCAGTCTTTAAAATCAAAGTGTTACATGAAGAGGCAGGACTCAGGCAAATAGAGAAGATGAATAAGAATTCAACAAGTGTGAGTGAGTAGGAGGCAACACCATCTCCAGCTGTTCATCCTCTCCAGGTGTGACAACCTCCCACTGCCTGTCATTGGGACACAGGCGGTAATGAGACAGCCAGAAGCCCTGCTCGCTTAGTGGTTCACCAGGACAAGTACACACAACATTTTCATCTGCCCAGCATTCTGAAGAATACTAGATGAAGCTTTTGTCATACACAGAGTGCTGCCTAGTTTTATGTCAACCTGACACAAGCCATTTGTGAAGAGCAACTTTACTTGAGAAATGCACCCACCAAACTGGCCTGTATGCAAGTCTGTGGTTTATTTTCTTGATTGATAGTCGATGTGGAAGGGTCCATCTCACTGTGGGTGAAACTCCTGGGCTGGTGGTTGTGAAAAATATGTCAAAAAAGTTATGGGAGCAAGCCAGTAAGGAGCTCTCCCTTAGGGACTTTGCATTAGTTCCTGCCTTAAGCTATTGTTCTGACTTCCCTGGATTATAAACTAAAAGCTGTAAAATCAAATAAACCCTTTCCTGCCTGTGTTTCTTTTGGTCATTGTGTTTGACCATAACAGTAGAAACCCTAACTAAGACTGGAGGTAACTAAAATAAGATCAGAGAAAACCTTCATGAGGAGAATTCAATTGATCTGAGTCATGAGAAAAAAATGTCATGATTGGGAACAGAAGTATAAAGGTCTTGAGGCAGAAATAAAAGTAAGTAATTCATGACAGGGCTGAGGATGGTTGGGAAGCTGAGAGAGAAGCCCGGAACTCGAGCGGGAGCCACATTCCCTGAACGCTCAGTAGTTAAATGCAGTCTAACTAGGCAGGGGAAGCCAAAGGACCTAACTACATCTGTACTTTTCAAAGATTCACTTATTGTACAAGGCATGGACTAAAATTAAAAAAGGTCCAAATACAAAGGGGAAGTGTATTACTCGGCTTCAGTGTCCATAAGACTCCAGTGTACCATAGACTGAGTGTCTTAAACAGCAGAAGTATACATCCTTTGGTTCTGGAGGCAAAACATCCAAGATGAAGGTTCAGCTGCCAAGGAGGTGTTCTCTTTCTGTCTTATGCAATGTTCCTTCTTGATGAGCCCTTAGATGGCCTTTCCTCAACACATGAATTCAGAGAAGGGTGTCCTCTCACTGTCTCCTTAAACATCACACATCCTATCTGAAGAGACTCCCTCATTTCTATCCTCCTTAAACACCATCTCCAAATACTGTCAGTCTGGATGTTACAATTCCATAGTGTTAACTGGAGATGGAGGACAGGGATGTAACTCAATCTTAGCTGATCAATTAAGATGACTAATTGGTAACATCATGAGATTTCACCCAGGGATGCCAAAGAATCAAATGATGAAACAGGTTTGACCTTGATGACGAGGCTGTGATCTCACACAGCCATGTTTATATCTACTTTATCATTTGGATACTCTGAAAAATGAAAAGAAATATCTCCATTCATGTCCAGTCTCTGTGGCCCTGTGCTACAAAAGATAGCACTGGCCAATCCACTGAGTTTCTTTCTAAATTTCTTGGTCCTGTTATCATAGCTCTTGTAGGAAATAGAGTTAGTTGGTCCTTCTAATGTACAGAAACTGGGAGGTCACAGCCGTGCACACTCGAGATAAGGCAGAGCACTGTGGCTGAAATGCCACTGTTTCTCAAAACACTTTCTATCATTCTTCTCTCCCCGTGACATTAATACTGAGTGTTCTCCCCAGTGAGAACTGAGCGTTCTGCCATCAAAAAACTTGGTGAAGAGACTTTAATATCTTTAAAGTTAATACTTGGGAGCTAAACGTAGGGGCTCGCATTTGTATGCCCATCACTTGGAAAGTAGAGACAGAAGTATCGTGAATTCAAGAATATCCTTATCTATGCTGAGAGTCCAAGACCAACTGAAGACCTGACAACCTGGGCTACATAAGACCTGTCTAAAATAAAATCCAGAAAATTCAAGACTTGTTTTTTTCTTTAATACCACAAGGCAAATATCTAGATCATTTATAAAATACAAAATTAATTCAGTCAGTGGCTTGCACAGCCATTTTATTTTTCGTGTAGAATTCAGAGATCTACCTGCCTCTATCTCCTGAGTGTTGAAATTAAAGGTGTGTGCCTTTCATCACCACTGAGAATTTTTTCTTTGTTTTATTGTACAACTGGCAGGTTAGACAGATGTTCTCTTACTTGTGGTTAAGGTTTATAAGAACAAGAAATTTAGTGTGTGTATAACTCAACAGAGGCACAACTAAACAACAATTATCTGCAGGTTCAACTGAACTAGAAGCTCTGACAGTGTCCCACAGGGCTGACAGACTAGCTGATGTCTATGAACTGGGATGGGTTGGTTGAGCGGGACTCCCACCATGGCAATAATTCTCACAAAAAGAGGGGGAAGTTAAATGTTCTCATATTCAGTCTGGACATGGACAATGGACAATGTCATTTCCATTCTACTGTATGGCTCAGTGGAGTCATAAGTCTCCATGATGTTCTCAAGGAATAATGCAGGTCTGAGTTACCTGAGTCAAGAAGACTCCAACCCTTGGTGAAACAGTGTCAAAGCCATCTTAGAGAAATGCAAACAGGATGGTCAGGCTTTCTTGGTTCCATCTCCTGCAGCTGCTATAAAGTTCCTGAATTAAAGCAATTTAAGGAAGAAACAGTTTATTTTAACTCACAGTTCCAAGTGGCAATCCATTGTAGTAGACGGTTTAAGGAAAGGTGACATACTACATTCATAATCAGGACAGAGAGCAAGTAGGGAATGCATGCATGCTGGTGTTCAGCTCTATTCCCCTCTATAGGATTTCTCCTGCCTAGGGAATGGTGTCACTCAGAGAGGATGGATTTGCCCACTCAAATTTAAAATGGCAAGATAATCCCCCATAGGCATTACAACAGGCCAACCTGATCTAACCAAGTCCTTCCTGAGACTCCCATCCCAAGGGTTTCTAGGTTGTGTCAAACTGGTGCTTAAAATTAACCCCCATGCTACCTTTGGAAGATATAGTCTTTTCAATTAGAAATTAGGATTTTTTTAAAATCTCCAAATGTTTGGTATTATGTACACAGTATTACTCTTTGTGGTAAAAGGCTATCCTTTGCACCAAAAGATGCTTAACAGCATCCCTTGTCTGCTGCTCATTAGAAATCAGGAAGAATTGGCCATGGCGATCAAGATTGTTCCTAGGAATTAAAGACACAATCAAACCTAGCTGGAAGGTTCTTAGATAGACTCTAAGAGTCATCAGGTCTCTGGAGTTAATGCAGCCCTTTTCAAACCCAAAAGTCTAACATCCAAAATCATTTTAGCTACCAAATTAGAGACAACAGGAAGTGGTCCCTAAGAGAGAAGCAGACAAATGGCTTTCCAAATAATGTTGTTTCACCTGCACATTTTCTAATTCTCTAGCTCTTTCATAAAGGCCTTATGTTCTCCTTGGTGATGCTGAGTGGGAGGCAAGGATTCGTAGGGGTGTTGGGTAAGTCCATTCCAGGACCTTTTGCCACTAAAAATCAGGGGTTGGCTTCAACTTCCTTTTTCTAATGATGGATAAGCCCCCTGCAATCATGACACAAGAGAGACGTGCAACATAGGAAATTGATCTCAGTGATTCCTGCTGTTCAGAATAGGGTTTTTTACAAACATGTTTGGCTGTGTTTTTATTCTCACTTACTTTTTTTTAAGAAGACAAGTGTAAAAAACAAAGTATGATTCAAAATAACAGAAATGGACTGGGTATCTATCCACTGTGTCCTCATGGCCCCACTGATCCAGCCTCTCCTGTGACACAAGTCACTTGCAATGGTAAACTAACTGCTAGCCCTGGGGATGACTGAAGTATGGTCTCATGTGACAAACCTAGTATGGTACAAGCTGCTGAAGTAGAGCAAAGTCAGGTCCTCTGGGGCTTTGAAAGCCAGGCTGAGGAATTTCCGTCTCATCCCCCAGGGATACGCTAGTAAGAAATGTTGCTGTCAGTCAAGGTTGGGAAATGCTACCTCTTCACAAGAAGAGTGAAGAATCTGTGAACTTTGCCCTCTTGTTCAGTCCCAGAGGGTGATAAGGTTAATGTTCACCTTCAGCAGAGCTGACCTCCCAAATTTGTGTTCTCTCTGGTCCTGTTTCTTCACTCTTTGGCTCAACTCGGTGAGGGGAGGGCAGGAGCCAGAGCCAAGAGCTTCACAGGGGAAATGAGCTGGGTCCTGTGTTACTCTGTTGCTCAAGGTGGATTCTTGACCTCACAAGGTCATGGCACTTGCAAACTCTGAAAGGAGGGGAGATGAGGCCGCAGAAAACACATCCAGGCTTTGGCAGCACTTGAGAGGATTCTAGAAACTTTGTACTACATTTTATTTTGTTTTGTTCATAGACCCTTAAAGGAAACTGCAGTCACTACATCTAAGGGTTCATTTTCCCATCATTCTTCTCTTCTCCCATGAGCTGCCAAGAACCTGTCATGGCCCAGATCCATCCCCAGTACCCTTCACCCCTATTTAGGGCAATCACCTTCTTTCCCAATTTATTGCCAGCTTTCACAAGGTCATCGCCAGGCAAAGGCCCAGGGTGACCAGGCTGCTAATAAGCTCCACACACTTGTGCCTTACCTAGTGATTGCCAGTTCCCAAATGCCAGTTAAAACACACCACCTTCGCTGTGAGTCAGGACAGTTTCAGAAAGTAGATGTAATTAATTGTTATCTTCATTTAAAAGTTATACTGGTGACACAGAATGCCTTGTTGGCCAACAGTTCATATCAAAGCCTGACTCTTGACTCCAAAGCTGGGGCTTCTTGGCCCTCCAAATCCCTCTGCTCTGTACTTCCCTAGGCAGCTGCCCCTGGCCCTGCCCCTTGGGACCAATTGCTTTGATGCTATATCTTCTCTAGTAAATTACCCAGTTCTTTCCATTTGCAGATCCTGGGCTAGGTACAGCCTCAGTTCTACCATGAATAAATTGTTTTATATCTTTATTAGTATATATTATACTAATATAATATTATATATTATGCATATATATAATATATACTATAGAGAGAGATCAAATTTTATATTGACTTATATATAATTTATATAGTGTATATATAAATGTCTTATGAATTTCATTATAAAATTTTCATAGATGTATATGATGTGATCTTTTCCTCTTCTAAATTCTCCCCCTTCTAATTTCCTGGTGTGTGTGTGTGTGTGTGTGTGTGTGTGTGTGTGTGTGTGTGTGTGTGTTTACATTTGTGTGTGACTCAGTAAATTCAGTAGGATTATTTACAGTGGCATGAGCACTGTACCAGTGGCCATAACACTAAGGAAAATGTCTTTGTGAGCATGAGAGAGATCTCCCCATTACCCATCTTTCTTGTGACAGTATGAGCAGGCGAGAGTTGCCCCCCCCCACATACTCATCAACCCCCAAGGCAAGTGAGAGAGCTGACCCTAAGGTCATAAGAACAGAGAGCCAACCCTGTTAATAATGGTGTGGGCAAACCAGCCCCAAAGGTGTAAACACGGGAGAGCTTTCCTTATTCTCCTCTGGCAGACCACCCCTGACCCAGTCCCAGGGTAATAACTTGACCTGCTCCTACATCCACCCATCTATGATCTGCCAGAGCACATGAAAAACCTGGCCCACAGTCACAAAGCTGCAGGATTTCTATGACACAGGGTAACAACAGGATATCCAAAAGGAGTCCCAGTGAGGGCCCAGCATCAATGATGTAGTAGAAACAGGGGCCTCAAACAAGACCAATGACTCTTTGCAATGAACACTTACAAGTAAGATACATGGGCAAAGGGGGTTATGGCATGACTCACTGTGTCACACTGAAACTTCCATATTAAGATTTTTATTTTTTTCTCTTTTTAATTTTTTTCTTAAATTTTGTTTTATTTGGGGGACTGCAGAGGTAGAGGGCAGAAGCAAGAAGGTAAAAAATAAATGGGATCAAGATATATAATATAAAAGACACATAGAAAAAATAAATTTTAAAAAAGAAAAAAGGAAATGTCCACCCACCTCTAGAAACCATTTTCTACCTATAGATCCCCAGGAAAAATGGCTTCACTTGCTGCAATGAATTAAAATTCTTCCAACCCTCAGGATCTCAGTTTTCTCATCAACAGAATGGGAATTCTCTTTCCATCTTAATGTCAGTATGGGAATTATGCTAGACTATGTGCCTCTGTGTCCTCAAAAGCATGTACCTGACAGGTCTTACCCCACTAATGCAGAAGGAACTCCCATATGTCCCAAGGCTCAGGCTCCACCTGGAACATTGATTGTGCCAGATAAATTCAAAGAGGTACCACACACAACTAGCATAGTAGCTTCCCACTACACTAACAACACCTGCCCTTGGCTCTTTCCTCAGAGAGAGGTCATATTCCCTGGCCTAATGTCCGAGCACGGGAAGGAGGGCTTCCAGACATGAAACATTAGGGGCTCTGTCTTGTTTGGTTTGTCTTGTGTTTCTGTTTTTGTTTTTGTTTTTAACTCCTGAACCTCCAGGTTCTCTTGCTTGTTTCTGAGGCAAGGAGCCGGGGAGGGATGCTGGGGTTCAGCATATAAGGACAAACTCTTTGCTCATAGTTGCCAAACACTGTCAACCCAGACTGAGGCCAGTGGATTTCACTAGAGTCAAGCCATGAACTGTTCTCTGTAGACCTCAGACCCAGGCTTGGCTCATAGATAGACTAAGAGTGCTACTTCAAAGCTGTGTCACATCTGCTGAATCCATCCCTAGGTTTCCATGACAAAGCACCCCAAATTGGTATAAAATAACTGAAATTACTGTCTTGTGACTCTAGAGGCCTTGGTCCAGGGTGTCAGCAGCCTAAGAGCCTTCTAAAGTCTCTAGTGGGAGAGTCTCCCTGCCTCTTCTTGCTTCTGAGAGTCCTTGCCAGATGGCAGTACTATTCCAATCTCTGCCTCTACTTCCCATACTAAAGCATCCTGGGGGCTGGGGACCAAACCAAGGACCTGTGCAAGGCAGGTAGGTACTCTGCCTCAGGGCCATACCCCAGCTCCATCTTGGGTCTGTTTTCATATGGCCTTCTCCCTACTCTTCTCTCTCTCTCTCTCTCTCTCTCTCTCTCTCTCTCTCTCTCTCTCTCTCTCGGTAAGAGGACATATATGTACAAGTTTACATGTGCATTTGTGTGCACACATATGAAGGCCAGTGGAAAATCTGAGGCACCATTTCTTCTCCAGTACTATCCATCTTGTGGGTTTGTTTCTTTGTTTTTGAGACAGGGTTTGTCACTAGCCTGAGCCTCTACAATTAGGTTAGGATGACTGATCATTGTGCCTCAAGGATCCAGCTAACCCAGCCCTGAGAATGCCCACCCATGCATGGCTCTTCTATGTGGGTTTTGAACCTGGATTCTCATGCTTGCACAGAAATAGGACCTGAAACAAATTTCCCGTTTCTATAAGGGATTAGAGTCCATGCCTGCCTTAATGACCTCATTTTAAATTTTTGTACTTCTACAAGGTACTGTTTTCAAATTAGATCTTTCTGCAGCCCTTGGGGGTAAAACTCAATAGACCTTGTCAGGGGGTTACATAATTAACTCTTAAAATCTGCCCTCCTGCACCATGTGGAGGCCTGAGAGGTGTGAGTTTGGGTCCCAGTCTTTCAGGGACTAGCCACTTGGTTTGACAAGTGATTTGGATCATAGTCCCTTATCTTGCTTACATGCAAAAAAAAAAAATCTTAAGTGAGATCACATGATGCAGCAAATGTATATCCTGAGATCATTTGACATTTCCTGAAGTGTGTTCACCAGAATATTACTCTTGTGAAGTCTCCTTGGATAGGGGTGTGCTGAGGTTCTCAGTCCCTCTCAGGGTTTCTCAAGGTGCATTTGCAGGGCGAAGACTTGGGAAAAATCACACACACAACAAAGAACTTTGTCCCTGTTACTCCCAGACTCAGTTTATAACCTGCTACTTGGGTTATCCTGGTAGGTCCACACTTGAAAAACAGTGTAGAGCTGTAGTGGGACTATGGTCTGGCACATTGTGAATATTTGTCCTGCCTACTGGTTTAATAAAAAGCTGACTGGCTGAAGGCAGACAAGAAGTGTGGGAGGGACTACCAGACTAAGAAAACTCTGGGAACAGGAAGAGCAGAGCAGAGAAGCCAGAGAGACACCAGCAGAGAAGCCAGCAGATGCAGAGGAAAGAAGACAACCAAGCCGCATGGCTGAACAAAATAAGAATCTTGGGTTAGTTTAAGAATCAAGAGTTAGAAAGTCACATGCCTGTGCCATAGGTCAATCAGCATGAAATTAATATAAGCATCTATGTGTTTCTGTGGGGCTGCAGGACTGGGCCACAGGCCAGACAGGCCAGAACTTAATATTACATCGAGTCACCTTTCAAGGTACATTAGAAAACCAGAATTAATCTTAGACCATGTCCTATATGGATTCCCTGCTCCCAAACCTTCATCTCAAGCATAAGAGAAACTCATATTGATATGAAAGCAGCTTTATTGCTGTTCTTGAATTTTTTTTAAACAGTTTTAATGCTATGTACTCATTCATACACTTTTACATGTCATAAAAAGGGTGAGAAAGAGTAACAAAATTCACTTTTCATCTCCCCACCTTAAAATAATCAACTGGTGCAAGATGGTTTCCCACCTCACTATCCCTGCCACCTGTTGTTGGCCAAGAGGATGAAGAGGTAAGAAAACCAAGACAAGCAGGGTCCAGAACCAGACAAGACCAGGGTTCAGAAGGATGTCCTGATGAGAGATACTGCTCAGACCACAGCCAATCCCCTTGGTCTTTTAATTCTCTGCTTCCTCCTTACTATTTGGAGGGAGAAACTATCTATGGAGAAGATTGGTTTGGGGGGTACCTGTTTGGTATATACAGTGTCATACTGAATTTTATTATTATTGCTGCTGCTGCTCTTTATTTGGTCCCAGAAAAGAAACTTATTCTTCTTAGCTCCCGGAGGAGGTAGATGACATCACTGAAGCTTTGAGTATCCACATGCACAGCCTGGCCTTAGGCCTCACAGCTGTTAGCATGTACAAAAGCGGGAGAGGAGATTCAAACTGCA
Source organism: Sigmodon hispidus (assembly GCA_004025045.1). Classification (NCBI taxonomy): domain Eukaryota; kingdom Metazoa; phylum Chordata; class Mammalia; order Rodentia; family Cricetidae; genus Sigmodon; species Sigmodon hispidus. The sequence continues at coordinate 42,802 of PVIH01010339.1, forward strand.
GCCTCCATTGCAGCTTAGAACACGGCTTGTGTCCAAGCTCTTCTTTAATGAGGTTCTTCTGAAGATAGTGACTGAAGCAGAGACTGTCTGCTGGCATGGATGCAAGTGAAGATCTAGCTGCTGAGGTCACAGCTTACCAGGTTGGATCTATGCATAGAAGATTGAGTCTTCTTCAGGGCTTGGTGAGACAAAAGAAATCTCAGTGCCTATCAGGCTTGTGGCTTTTTCAGCTACCAACTTGAAAGCTCTCACTATCTTTTGCATACTCTCTTCTCTGTCCAATCAACATCAGAATCTTTGGTTATTCCCCCACCAGGGAGCCTGATGGTGCATGCTAAAGAGATATCTTTCTTCACACAACTCCAGTGGCTTTGTGAATCTACAAATCCTACAGTAATGGACAATATCTAATTAAAAGTATTAATACATTCAACAAAATAATTTCCATCCCCAACTGCACTTTGGATCAAAGTTATACAATGTGGTTTAAACCAGGTGGATCACATGACCCATCAATAGTAGCCAAACTTCTACTTTATGTTATATTTTGTGCCTAGAGGCCAGGTGTCAGAAATCAAAAGAAAGCTTGATGTGTTTGAAGAGTCTTTGAAAAGAATTAAATTCAGATTATACTTATCCTTTAAGCTAGAGGTTCCAGTTGTGTGGTCTCAGAATGCTTTCACAGTCAGCAAAATCCCAAAGCCTCAGACGACTTTGTTCAACAGTAAGTTGTATCTCTCCATAATGAGAAGGGTGTAATGTTTGACATTTCTGCAGGCTCCCTACTACCTGATTTTACACTAGACAGCAGACTCTCATAATTCCTTCTGCACTTAGCCTATTATGTAGGCATACCCAGTAGCCTCTGCCACCCTCTCCTGTCGACTTTAGGAAGAGAAGGTCAAATATCATGTTATCATTATATAAAAATGCTTTAGCATCGCAAGCCTCCTGAAAGGGCCTCCCCAGTCTACACTGCTGCTCTAATCATTAAATCCTTAAATGCTTTGTACCTGTGACTTTAAGTTCATGACACAACAGACTTGACCTGTGGATCACCTTACATTCTCACTATCAATCTACTCCTCTGGACCTATTCTTTCCACTGAATTTCAATCTTCCTAAATTGAGGGATTACTAATTTTAAAAAGTATTGCTTGGAGGGCCTAATTCTTCCACTGTAACACTTTACAGGTCAGGGAGCTTGAATAGGCCCATCTTCCTCTCTGTTTCTTAACTTTTTGTTCATGAAATAGACATACACTTGTCTCATGCAATGGTGTGAGGTCAGATTGGACAGTAGAAAAAAATAATTTTTATGGTATAGTATTCCATTCTTTAGAATATTTGAGGCTGTTAGCAACAGCAACAAAAATCTAGCTCCAATAGGATTACACTTAACTGAAAAGTCAAAGGTTGCTTGGACTTCAGGTATGGTTTGACCCAGAGGTTCCTGGTGGAGTCTGGAGATTCATGTTTTTGCCATAGTCTCAATTCTTCTGTGTGTAGCTTCAGTCTCAATTATCCCCTTTCTTGCTAGTGACCCCGTCACTAAAACTTGAAAAAGCATGCCAAGAGAATAGAAATCATCAGTTCTACATTCTTCCATAACAATAAACTTTCTAGCACAGAAGTCCTCAGCAAATGTTGTGTCATTGGTACACACTGTTTCATATGCACATGCACCAAGAACTATAGAAGATGATCTGATTGTCAAAGTCAACTAAAGGCTCTCGGCAGGGGGGATAAAAGCACATTGATTCTCCTGTCACTTTGCTTGGAAATCCTAAGTTCTGTTTAAAAAAAATAACAAAGAGGTAGGAAGAACTGTTAGAAAGACAAACAATGAATGTTCACTATATCACAGATCAGTATTGTTTGCCAAAGAAGAATCTTACAACATACTGCGCAATAGAAACAACTAAGATCCCCATCTCACAAATATGTATGGGTACACATCCATATCTCTCTCTCTCTCTCTCTCTCTCTCTCTCTCTCTCTCTCTGTGTGTGTGTGTGTGTGTGTGTGTGTGTGTGTGTGTGTGCGCGTGCACGCGTGCACACACGCCTGCATGGGTACATGTTTAGTGGTGATGGCAGGGATTATGTATGACTACATACTTCAGTTTACTTACTGTTTTTGTCTCTGCCTGTTACAGAATAAAAACAATGATGCTTCATGAAGATTTCATACAGAACGTAATCTAGGCCAGAGGTGACACACAGTCACTTACCATCACGATCTCTCCACCTGCAGCATTTTCTAACTTGCCATCCTCGGATCCAAGACTGGCCTGTCTCACCATCCTTCATATCATTTGATGTTAACCTGACCAAAAAGTTGAACCAGCATCCAGAGCCCGCTCTGCCTATAGGATTTCTGCACCAACACCCCTGGAGAGCCATCAACTATCTCTGACTCTGAACAGAAAGCAGTTAGTTTTCAGACATAATGCAAGTCTGATTTTCACTGGTCCTCTCTGCTCTCTCTCCTTTCTGGCTTTAAGCCTCCATCATCTCCTAAGACCTCATCTTAATATTTAGAATAATGGTCTTTTCCCAAGGTCATCAACTTCTAATATAAATATATTTCTATCAATGAAAAATGCAGGGTCACAGAAATTATTCTTCCTCAGTTCAGAGTCACATGCTCATTAAAGACTGATTATTGTACCTTCCAAAAACAATGGGAGAGGAAGAAGCTCGATCATTTTTTTTAATTTACCTAAGCAAAGAAATGCATAGAAAGGTAGTTGAGGCACCAAAGAGGCAAAAAAATAAGGGGAAAATAAATAAACCACTAATGTCTTGATGGGCCACTTACGGACATGTTTTTCAATAGCAATGAGGCATTTTTTGTCAGAAGCATAAAAGCTTAAGGATAGGGAGGTGGTTCGGCAGGAAAGAACACTGTGTCAGTGTCCCAGACCTGAGTGTGACTCTCTAGTACCCACACAAATTCAAAGTATGGCCATGAACACCTGTAACTCCAGAGCTGTAGCTGGAAACAGGAAAATCACTGGGGGTTGATGACTCCCAACATTAAGTCTGGTCTATCTCCTGGGGACAAGGCAGAAAATGAGTTGAGCAAGCACGACACCTCATCTGATCTCCCAATGATCTTATAAACACAAAGCCCTGAGAGCAGAGATTAAGAACTGAAAATCCTGAGAGTGCTGTCTGTGGAGCATGTCCCCACACACTCTGTAGCAGACAGACATAAACTTTGGCTGTCAGTGTCCCCCCAGCTGCTGCTAAAACAAGGGAGTTTGTGCGGCCACCCCATCTCTAACTGCTCCAACACAGAAGGACTGAGGACTTGAAATTAACTCTCCTGCACACAGCAGAGTTAGAGATTGAGCAAACCCCTTGTTCAGAGGTGACAGGATACACACAAGCCCGCTGACCAGGAGTCACCTAATCGTGAACCACTGAAGCCATGAGCAGACGCCAGTGCAAAAATATATATAATAATATAAAGAAAAACAAGGTAACTCCAGAAGAAAGTGGCGGTCCTACAACTACAAGACCTGAACTGAGCAATGGAGAGGAAACAGAAGAAAGCAATACCAAAAATACCTTTATGATGATCATTGAAGCTCTCAAAAAAGATATGAAAAATTCCTGTGGTTGAATGTTCTCTGTATAATGTAAATAAAGGAGCTGTTTTGGCCTATGTAGAGCACCGTAGAAGTGGGTGGAGAATCAGAGGGCAGGCAGGTAGGAAAGGGTGGAGTTAGTCAGTCTCCATCCGACCCCCAAGAGGAACAGACATGTAGAGGTACCGGCCAGCCACGGGCTGGGAGCCACGTGGTGAGCAAATTAATAGAAATGGGTTGAATTAAGATGAAAGAGCTAGCTAGTAATGTGCTTAAGATATGAGCCAAACAGTGTAAAAGATATAAGCGTGTGATTTCATTTCTTTGGGGGACAAAAGCCACGGGAGCGCAGACCAGGTTCCAAAACGCCCACGCAGCACGCGGGCCAGGTCGCAACCTCCCTGACCAAAACGGGTCAGGGAAAACTTTTTACAACAAATTCCCTTAAAGAAATAGAAGAAAATACAACCAAAAAATTGGAAGAGATGAACAAATCTATGAAAGAAACATGCCAGGAACTAAAAACAGTAATAAAAGCAATAAAAAAGGCACAAAATGAGGCAAAGATGGAAATAGAAAACCTGAAGAAAAAGCTGGAACCACAGATACAAGCATAACCAACAGAGTTCAAGAGATGGAAGATAGAATTTCTAAAGTGGAAGACTCAGTAGCTCAAATACGTATATCACTCAAACAAAACACTAAAACCAAAAAAGTCATAACACAAAATGTTCAGGAAATCTGGGACACCATGAAAAGGCCTAACTTGAGAATAATAGGAATAGAAGAAGGAGAAGAATACCAGCTCAAAGGCACAGATAATGTTTTCAATAAAATCATAGAAGAAAACTTTAATAACTTGAAGAAAATGCATATACATTTAGATACAAGATACAAGAAGCATACAAAACACCAAATAGATATGACCCCCAAAAAAGTCAGCGTGCCACATAATAATCAAGCCACAAAACATACAGAACAAAGAAAAAATTTTAAGAGCTGCAAAAGAAAAGGTCCAACTTACCTATAAAGGCAGAACCATCAGAATAACACCTGACTATTCAACGGAAATGATGAAAGCTAGAAGGGCATGGTCAGAAGTTATACAGATGCTAAAAGAGCATGGCTGCCAAACTAGAATACTATACCCTACAAAATTATCAATCACCATAGATGGAGTGAACAAGATATTTCATGACAAAGTCAGACTGAAACACTACCTATCTACCAATCCAGCGCTACAGAAAGTATTAGAGGGAAAACTCCAACCTAAGGACCCCAGATACATCCATGAAATCACAAACAATCAATAAGTCCACAGAAGAATAATCCAGAGAAAGGAAATACAAACAAGTTACCACCAAAAATAGCAGGAAATATCAATCAGTGGTCACTAATATCCCTTAATATTAATGGACTCAACTCTCCTATGAAACGACACACACTAACAAGATGGGTTCAGCAACAGAAGCCAGCCTTCTGTTGCCTACAAGAAATACACCTCAAGCACAAAGACAGACACAGACTTAGAGTAAAGGGTTGGGAAAAGATTTTCCAGTCAAATGGTCCTAAGAAACAAGCTGGGGTTGCCATCCTAATATCTAACAAAGTAGACTTTAAGCTAAAAGCAATTAAAAGGGACCAAGATGGTCATTACTTATTTATCACAAGAACAATTGGTCAAGATGAGATTTCAATTCTGAATATTTACACCCCTAATATAAGGGCACCTACCTATGTAAAAGAAACACTGCTAAAGCTCGAATCCCATATCAATTCTCACACCCTAATAGTGGGAGACTTCAATACCTCACTTTCAACCCTGGATAGGTCAACCAGACAAAGACTCAACAGAGAAATAAGATGTCTAACAGAGGTTATGATGCAAATGGATTTAATAGATATCTGCAGAAGATTCCACCAAAATGCAAAGGAATATACATATTTCCCAGCTCCTCATGGAGCTTTCTCCAAAATTGACCACATAATTGGTCATAAAGCAAATATCAACAGATACAAAACCATGAAAATAATCCCTTGTAACATATCAGACCATCAGGGCCTAAAGTTAGAGTTCAACATCATCAAAAATTAAAGAAAGCCTACCAACTCATGGAAACTAAACATCACTCAGTTGAACCACCTCTGGGTCAAGAAATAAATTAAGAAAGAAATCAAAGTCTTCCTAGAATTTAATGAAAATGAATCCACAATATACCCAAACTTGGGGGACACAATGAAAGCAGTCTTAAGAGGAAAATTCATAGCACTAGATGCCTATATGAAAAACCTAGAGAAATCGCACACTAGAGATCTAACAGCTCAGCTGAAAGCCTTAGAACAATTAGAAGCAAACTCACCTAGAAGGAGTAGATGACAGGAAATAATCAAACTTAGAGCTGAAATCAATACAATTGAAACAAAAAGAACAATACAAAGAATCAATGAATCTAAGAGGTGGTTCTTTGAGAAAGTCAACAAGAAGATAAGCCCTTATCCAAACTAATCAAAAAGTGTATCCAAATCAACAAAATCAGAAATGAAAAGGGGGCATAGCAACAGACCCCCAGGAAATCCAGAGAATTATGAGATCATACTTTGAAAATCTGTATTCCACAAAAATGGAAAACCTAGAAGAAATGGACAGCTTTCTGGACAGGTACCATCTACCAAAATTAAATGAAGATCAGATTAATTACCTAAACAGGCCTATAACCCTTAAGGAAATTGAAGCTGTCATTAAAAGCCTCCCCAGAAATAAAAGCCCTGGTCCAGATGGTTTCAGTGCCAAATTCTACCAGACATTCAAAGAAGAATTACTACCGTTACTCCTCAAACGATTTCACACAGTAGAAACTGAAGGAATATTGCCAAATTTCTTTTATGAGGCCACAATTACCCTAATACCCAAGCCACTCAAAGACACAACAAAGAAGAACTACAGACCAATCTCCCTCATGAATATTGATGCTAAAATTCTCAACAAAATTTTAGCAAACCATTTACAAAAATGTATAAAAAATATCATGCACCATGACCAAGTAGGTTTCATCCCAGAAATGCAGGGCTGGTTTAATATACGAAAAACCGTAAACATTATCCATCATATAAACAAACTAAAGGAACAAAACCACATGATCCTATCCTTAGTTGCTGAAAAAGCCTTTGACAAAATCCAACACTCCTTTATGATTAAAGCCCTGGAGAGATCAGGAATGCAGGGAGAATACCTAAATGTAATAAAGGCGATTTACAAGAAGCCGACAGCCAGTATCAAACTTAATGGAGAAAAACTCAAAGCAATCCCACTAAAATCAGGAACTAGACAAGGATGTCCTCTTTCCCTTTATCTATTCAATATAGTTCTTGAAGTTTTAGCTAAAGCAATAAGAGAACAAAAGGAGATTAAGGGGATAATTAATTAAATTGGAAAAGAAGAAGTGAAACTATCTCTATTTGCAGATGATATGATTGTATATATAAGTGACCCACAAAATTCTTCCAAGGAACTGCTACGGCTGATAAACACCTTCAGCAATGTAGCAGGATACAAGATAAACTCAAAGAAATCAGTAGCCCTTCTATACACTAAAGATAAAAGAGCTGAAAAAGAAATAAGGGAAACATTACCCTTCATTTTAGCTGCAAATAGTATTAAATACCTTGGAGTAACTATAACCAAAGAAGTAACAGATCTATTTGACAAAAATTTTAAATCACTGAAGAAAGAAATTGAAGAGGATATCAAAAAGTGGAAAGCTCTCCCATGTTCCTGGATTGGTAGGATCAACATAGTAAAAATGGCAATTCTATCAAAAGCAATCTACAGATTCAATGCACTGCTCATCAAAAATCTCAACACAGTATTTTTTGGACCTTGAAAGAACAATACTCAATTTTATTTGGAATAACAGGAAAGCTAGGATAGCCAAAACAGTTTTGGTCAACAAAAGAACCTCAGGAGGTATCACCATCCCTGACTTCAAGTCATACTATAGAGCTACAGTAATAAAAACAGCCTGGTACTGGCATAAAAACAGACTTGTAGATCCATGGAATAGCATTGAGGATCCAGACATTAACCCAAAAACCTATGAACACCTGATCTTCGACAAAGAGGCCCAAAATATTCAATGGAAAAAAGATAGTATATTTAACAAATGATGTTGGCATAGCTGGATGGTAGTGTGTAGAAAAATGCAAATAGATCCAAGCCTGTCACCCTGCACAAAACTCAAATCCAAGTGGATCAAAGACCTCAACATAAACCCAGCCACTTTAAACTTGATAGAAAAGAAAGTGGGAAATACACTTCTACTAATTGGCACAGGCCACCACTTCCTAAATATAACACCAGTGGCACAGACACTAAGACCAACAATCAATAAGTGGGATCTCCTGTAAATCAACAGTCAATAAGTGGGAAGCTTCTGTAAAGCCAAGGACACTGTCAATAGGACAAAACGGCAGCCTACAGAATGGGAAAAGATTTTCACCAACCCTAAAAGTGATAGAGGACTGATCTATAAGATATATAAAGAACTCAATAATCTAGAGCCCAAAACCTTAAATAACCCAATCAAAAAATGGGGTTCAAATCTAAAAAGGAAATTCTCAGCAGAAGAATTACAAATGGCTGAAAGGCACCTGAAAAAGTGCTCATCATCTTTAGCCATCAGAGAAATGCAAATCAAAACAACTTTGAGATACCTCCTGACACCTGTTAGATTGGCTAAGACATAGGACAGCCTATGCTGGAGAGAATGTGGAGCAAGGAGAACACTCCTCCATTGTTGGTGGGAGTGTAAGCTTGTTCAGTCACGGTGGAATGCAGTATGGTGGCTTCTCAGAAAACTGAGAATCAATCTCCCCAAGGACCCAGCAATACCACTTCTGGGTGTATTCCCTAAAGTTGCACAGTCACACTCCAAAGGCATTAGCTCAACTATGTTCATAGCAGCGTTATCTGTAATAGCAAGAACCTGGAAACAACCTAGATGTCCCTCAACTGAAGAATGGATTAACAAACTGTGATACATCTACACAATGGGGTACTACTCAACAGTAAGAAAAAATAATATCCTAAGATTTGCAGACAAATGGATGGATTTGGAGAATATCCTCCTGAGCAAGGTATCACAAACCCAGAAAGATAAGCAGGGGATGTATTCACTCATTAGTGGACTCTAAACAAACAAACAAACAAGAAAAAAGAAAAGCATGCCCAAGCTGCAAACTACAACCACTGATCAGATTGGGATCAGAAACATCTTGGACTGACTCCTTGGATCCCACTTCCCCTAGAGGAACACCTGACTCAGTCTTGATGTTGGGGGGAGAAACTGGATCTGCCAGGAGTGGAGGCTGAACTAAGCAACACTGGGCCTGTGGGACCTTGGGACTGCCTGCCCATGGGGTAATGGGGATTTGTGGAGAAGAGAGAATGACCTGATATGGTGGGAGTGATAAGAGACCTTGAATAAGGATATACATGAATAGAAAGTGTGACTTCTTTGTTCATAATAATAAAATAAAAAAAATAAAGGTGATGTCTATCACTACAGTATTTAAAAAAAAAAACACAACAACAACAACAACTTAAACTCCCAAGGTAGAGTTTACTCCACACAAGAACTAGCCTAACTACCAGCCTTGGAAGTTGCTTATCATGTGGGATGGTAGGTGACTAGCAACCCTCCAGTTCCCTCAGCCTCCTCCTTCGGGCAACCATCACTAATGCATCCCAGCATCTACCCCTGGTAGCCCAGATGTGACTTGAGAATGCCAGTATCACAGGCAGCTTCACTTCATTTATCATAGGAAACATATCAGACTGTAAATTATCCTATGCTAAAGATTTCTAAATTTCTCTTTGCTGACTCAGCTGCTTCATTTGCCAAATGCTCATAGCTGGCACTTAATACTCATTCATATTATTAATAATATCATTCATAAGAAAGCAACTGCTATAGAATGCTTCTATGAAAAGGATACTGAGAAAATGGCAAACTCTGAATATCAGAGAAATTGCACAAGAGAGTGATCCCAGGGGCTTGGAACCTGGATGGCAAATCACAGAAGCTCCATGGCACCTTGAGGCAATGGGCTGTACCGGAATGCTGGAAGACATTGGTTATTTGTCTCTACTGATATCTTGGGTTAAGTGGACTCAGCCACTTCTCAGGGGTTGGCCTAGCTGCACAGTGACAAGGCAAGACATAAATGTGACATTGTTGCATGGGCAGACTCCTTGCAAAAACCAGCAGATATGGTGACAGAGTGAGAGTCAGCAAGGGCATGGCTGTCCATGGAGATGAGTCACAGGGTTTCAAAGGCCTGCGACCCTCTATACATCTCTCTTCTTCATTCTCTCTCAGCTCTTTTCCTGAGAAGTAGACTGGTGGTGTGTGTCTTCAGAGCTCTCTCTGTGTGTGTGTGTGTGTGTGTGTGTGTGTGTGTGTGTATGTCTGTGTATGTGTGTGTGTATGTGTGTGTGTATGTGTGTGTGTATGTATGTGTGTATGTGTATGTGTGTGTGTATGTATGTGTGTGTATGTGTGTGTGTATGTGTGTATGTGTATGTGTGTATGTGTATGTGTGTGTATGTGTGTGTGTATGTGTGTGTGTGTGTGTGAGGGGGGGAGGGACCAGTAAATATGTCATACACAAGGTGTCAAGGGAAGGCAGGGCATGGAGTGGATATACTGGGGTTGATGGAGACTTCCTGAAGTGTATGACATTGTCTCTGAATGCTGACTAGACACAGACTGCTAAAATGCTGAGCTAAGAAAGAAGGTCCCACCCCCACCCCAGCAGGAGAAAGCTGAACAATGGTGCCTGAATGGAAAAACACTGAAGCAGAGGAGAACACAAAGAAGGAAGAAATAAAACAGAAAACACAGGTCCTGGGAAGATCACAAGATGTCCAGATGTTCCACAAAGGAACATGGTTGTAATGGTGCAATTTCCCACTGTCCCCAGCCCTCAGCTCTATTAGTATGACTGCCTTATCCTCCATCCACTCCCATCTGCTGTGGGATGAGGTAGGAAACAGACAGGAATCATCTGGTGAGTGAGTTTGAAGGTCGGAAGAAGAGCCCTCCTCCTAAGTGAATAGAGAAATTTCTGGACATGGAGCCAAGGCATGTGCCACTCAGCCACTGACAAGGAACGAACCCACAAGAACCTGTACCTTGAAAGCCTGCACTCTAAACATATCTTTGATGAAGCAAATATCTGAGCAGAATGGTGCTTCTATGGAGACAAGCATCTTTTGTTCAAGCCAAAGGGAATGGTTGAATGGCTTTCAAGGACGGTGAAGCTGACGGGTGGTGGAAAAAGAGATGCTTTTCCTGTTGGGAGGCAAACAGTGGGGAGAGAAGAATATGTCTTTTGAGTTTACTTAGGAGTCCACAAAGCTCTGCTTTCTTAGCCAAGCACGCCACACCCCTGGAACTGCCAGATAACAAATATTACATTTTTGAGGAATTTCCATGGGGGCACAAGATTCAGCAGTAGCCTGAAAGAAAGGAAAATGAAAATCAAACAAGAGAAAAAGAAAGAAAATTGTAGTTTGGATAAAAAAGAAAATTATCAGAGAATCGAGTTTTCTTGGTGGTTTCTCCACAGTATGTAGATCCTGAGACCTAGAGCAGGGAACTTTAGACCTTGTCCTTTTAAAGTCACAGAGCTGACTGTGAACCTCAGCTTAGATCACAGAGAACTGGTCCTAAATGTGAGCACTAGTCAAATCTTCAGTTGGCTGCATGTAGGGTCCTGAAACCTCCTGTCAAGTGCCAGACATTGCTTGACCACCCATAAACACTACCCTGATACTGGAGAGCAGGAGTAAGGACCCTGCCAGAAGCCAATCAGAGATACTGATGCTCGTGAGGATGGATGTAGAATGCTGCATGGCATTCCCACACAACTCAGATGCTGGCCGATACTGTCCCATTGTTTGTTACTTTGGTACAGTCTTGCATACAATCCACTTTCTCCAACCTCCAGCAGGAAACAAATAAGCAACAACCAAAAGCACAGGTAAGGCGAGCTGTTCTCAGACAAGCTTGATCAGGCCACAGATCCAGAGTCTCTCTGGGGCTGGAGAGATGGCTCAGCGGTTAAGAGCACCGTATGCTCTTCCAGAGGACCTGGGTTCGATTCCCAGCACCCACATGGCAGCTAACAGAGTCTGGTCATTTGACTAGAGAATGCACCTCCATCTATGCAGAGCACCCCTTTGCCCCTTGCCTGCCCCAGGACTTTTCCCATCTCTTTCTCCACACTCTCTCCTGTGCGGGAACCCACTGTTCTGCACAGCGTTCTTCCTCAGGTTCATAGCTGGAGTATAACATCCCCACCTCTCTGACATCCTCTTCTTGCTTTTCTCTCCCAAGAACAACCCTTTTTGAAACGACCATCTCCACTTGCCATCTTCATTTCCCCTTCCCAGTATTATCCTTGTCAGCCAGGCTTCCACCAATGCCCCACTCCCGCATGTCCCAAGGTCCCTAACTGTTACCTTATCACAGATCCGGTGGGTAGCTGGCACTCAGCTCTCACATTTCTTACTTCCTTCAGCATGCTTCACTCAACATCTGGAGCCTCCCACTCCTGATGTTTTCCCACAACTCTTTATTCCTTGTTTTCAACTTTATCCTGTCCTCTCCATGGCAGAGAAGGTAATGTCCTCTTCCTCTAGCTCCTTCTCTCTCCAACTCATGTCCTCAAACCCATGATGGTCTCACTCAACCTCTGTGAAATGAAACACCATTTACAAAATGATGCTCTGGTGCCCCCTGATTTGACCTTACTTTGCTTTTACTGTAGGGCCTCTAACTTCCTACGGCAACCTGAACTGTGGCCTCCACGATGTCCACACCCTAATCTCTGGATCCTGTGGACCTTACCCAGAAGTGTGTTTAATTTACAGATTCTAAGTCAGGAACAATTTGCTGAACTACCGTAGAGGACCAGGATGTCTCTATCCGAGTGAAGAAGCGGGCAGAGAAGCTATGGTAGTGGAAGCAGAAGTCTCAGTGATGTAAAGAAGGCATCATATCAGAATCTGAGAAGATTCTAGAAGCCAGAAAGGGACAGAAAATAGAGACTTTCCAGAAGGAACACAGTTTCACACACACTTTGATTTTAACCTAGTAACACTCACACCAGACTACTGGCTCTCAGATCTATGAGATAACAAATATGAGTCAGGCTAAGCCAAGAGGCTTACAGCAATAACTTTTTTCAGCAACAACTGAAAACAAACAGCACTAATGAAATTATAATGCATATTAATTTGTTAAGCTCTACCTTGCAAATGCTCTATGAGCACAGAGAGTTGCTTGTTCTTTATAGCACCCCGGCATCTGAAGTACTCATAGGCCAAGTGGATAATATTTGTTGAATGAACAAATACATACCACTGTAACTAAGCCTTTCTTCTCAGTGGCAAGAGACACAGGGACCTGGATCTTGGAATGAGAAGACTACAGCTTCCTGTGTACAGTGATTACACTCCAGGGCATGGAGGCCTGGATTTCAAGAAAGTGGATCATCTCTGTGGATAGGATGACCCCATAATCTCTTTGCTGTGACTGAGCTCACAAAATTCCTTTGACACAGTGATAGGTAGTGTTTCAGCTGACAGCCCACCATCTTCGGCACTAACACGCATCATCTATTGACACAGGTCATTTCTGTTTAAATGAGTGCATGTCAATGGAGATTTTTAAGTGACTTTGCCAACACTAGAAAATTATAAAGCAAATGCTGCTCCTCTTCTTTCTTAAAAATTACCTTTTTGACTTCTATCATAAGCAGAGATCTTATGGATGTGCTTAAGAAAAACAGCTCCAACTCTGAGCCCAGTTTTCTGCCGCTTACAGTGTGCAATTGCTCATGAGGCTGGTGGTGGCATTTAGCTTCTCTATTGACACATCTTTAGAGTATGTGGGTAAGTGAGACTAACTCATCACATGGAGAGGCATAGCCCATGGCATATACCGTAATCATCAAGGACTCTTGTTTGCAAGTGACTAAAATTCCTCCTCACTGTGTCTCACCATACACTAAAATGTGTTGGCTCATGTGACTGATTGGCCTGCAAAAGTGCCAACTTTAGTTGTGATTTCATGCTCATCAGAACCAGCTTCTTCTCTACCTATTGGCTCAGTACTTCTTCCTTTTCTGCTTCTCAGGTGTCAGGAAATGTATCTTCTTTTTACATCCTTCCTGCTCCCAGCCCAGTGTGAAGAACAGCCACGATTCTCGCTCTGCAGTTTTCTTTGGCCAGGAATAGGTCACATGCCTTTCTCCAACTAACAGCTACAGAAAGGATGAATGCCAGGCCTGAATTTCACAGGCTATCTGTAAAGCCAAGACCGAGTCCACAGGTTTGCTTGTGATACATAGATTGTAAGTAGAGCTATTGGCAGGAATTCTTAGAGAAAATCTAGCAGTATATCCAGAGAGGGAAGAGATACCTACTCATAAACTGTATAATGGACATCTCACACGTATCTCCCCTTGTACAAGGTCACCTCTTAAGAAAGCTCTCTGTTCCATTGTTTCTGGGATGGGTTAGGGAACTCTCACACTCAGTCATCAGACTCTGATCTCAGAGCATGGAACATTGACACGATAGAGAAGTTTTATCTCAGGGGAATGTGAACTCAAAAAACAGCCCCCAGAACTGAGTGCTGCCCACATTATCATCAAAGAGAGATGTTGCTCTGAAGGAGAGCATTGCCACTTGAGAACCTCACTTCCAGGCTTCCTCCAGGCCTGGAACAGATTGCTGCTGTTCACTGGACCACACACTTAATGGCATCCCTTCAAGATGCAACTCAACAATTAAACTTGGATTCAATTACATATCTGCCTACAGAAGAATCAGATTCAGGAAAGCAAAGTGCTCATACTCAGAGAGATATCGAGGAAATGAGAATAAGCCAAAAGAGCTGATTAACAAATCCCAGTTCTTTTTAACCTGAACAATAGACTGACTCACCAAGACATAGGACAGCAAAGGCTCCAGTAGCCAAACCGAACTGAATACCTCTCTGTCTCTCTGTCTCTCTCTTTCTCTCTCTCTGTGCATGTTTGTGTGTGTGTGTGTGTGTGTGTGTGTGTGTATTTATGTCTTTTCTCTATGTCACATGTTCTCATCTGTGTATCATGCCTCTCTCTATCCCTACCTTCCTAATCCAGCTTTCCTATCCAAGCCCAAAGTCTAGAAATAGGACTTTGCATTGCCCATATGGTAGTCTATCTAGACTACCATATATTAAGCTTATTCTCAATAATTCTTCCATGGTTTGTAATCCTTTAACAGAAAAACACTTACCTAGCCATACTAATCTAATACTTTTTTCAGTTTTTAGGATCTAAATACTTACCTTAAACTCTACTCCTTGAAACTTGGGAGATGGCTGAGCAGCTCATAGTGATTACTGCCCTCCAGAGAACCAGGGTTCAGTTCCCAGCACACACACCAGGTATCCCACAGCCTGATACTGCAGCTGCAGTAGCTACAGGTCCAGCATCCTCTTCTGTATGTGTTGGCATCTCTACATAGTGTACACATTCCCATACACATAATAAAAATAAAACATTTTAACCTATGTCTTTGCCTAGGGCTCAATCCCTAGCATGGGATGGGATGGTGGCACAGACATGTAATCCCAGGGCTGGGAGAATGGAGGCAGGAGGAAGTTCATCTTCAGATGCTTAGCAAGTCCAAGGCCAGTCTGGAATACATGACACCTGTGTTTAAATATTTAAAACTCCTTGCATTTAGTTTTAAGCTGTTAATTTTATCCATAATTCCTACCTACTATAAAATAGTCATTTTGAGATTCCAATTTTGCCACATCAGACACTTAAGACCCTTTCAGGTGAACAGCAGGAGGTATCTGATAACCACAGTTTTAATATGAACGTTGTTAAAAAAAAAAATATGGCCCAAAAGCTGAAATGACTCAGCCATGCTGTACAAGTAGGAAGACTTAAGTTAAAATCCCTAGGACCCATGTAAAGGCTGAGTACAGTGGTACAGACCCAACACTGACGAGGCAGAGATGGGGAAATTCCCTGGAACTCACTGGCAGGCTAACTTAGCCAAAGTGGTGAGTCCAAGTTCAGGGAGAGACCCTGTCTCAAACTCCATGGTCAAGAGCAATTGAGGGAGACACCTGATGTCAACTTCTGGCATCCAAAAACTATGCATGTGGAGACAGAGACAGACACAGAGAGAAAGAGAGAGAGACTCAAGTTGAAATCTCCCACATGTAGAGCCCTCACACTTCACTTCACAACAAACCTGTTCATCTTCATTTGGTCCCTTGGAGCAAATGAGCCTTACAATCCTATAGCCCACTTCAGCCAAGAGATACTCTGAAGTCCTGCTGAAATCCAGACTTGCTGTACATGCCACATGTCACATTGCCCGTCTCAAAGCCACTCAGAAACAAATGAGCTCCATCTGGCACAGTTCTTAGAGAACCCAGCTGAATCACACAAACCACTCCTTAACCCAATTGCTCATCACCATGCAAATACTCATTCTAGTATTTTCTTTGTCTGTTGCTAGCAAGCAGAAGCCTACTCTCTACTTAGGATCCCAAAATGATCATCTGGCTTTCATTACACCATTAAAAACCAGCTTTTCAAAGTTTTCCATCAAGCTTGTATTCATTCTAGCAGAAAACCAGGGATTCTAAAACTAAAAACCAAAACAGCTTCCATATTCTCTAGGCCATAACAGACTGTGTCAATATTCCCAGTGGTTGTTAGCACAGGGACTGGGCATCTCCATCAGCAATTTTCAATGGCCTCCCATGAAAAGTGACTCATCCCTGCCCTGTGAGGGCTTAACTTCACCAACCAGCTTGCTTGGGTGGTGAAAAATGAACAGATGGAAGGCACTCCTAGTTCCTTATGCCTCCAGCAAAGCCACACCCTCAACCAAGAACAACACGGGGATTCTAGACTGTCAGCACATAAAGGCATCAGACTTGAGCACAGCCTTTGGTAGTGTCCTGTTCTGCTTATGGAAAGCTGTGCATGGTCCACACCTGGCCTTCCAATGCAAGCACATCAAGGCTCTACAACTTTAGGTAATTGGCTATTTTGGCACTACCATTGCTACTTATTAGGACAAGCTGAATTTGGGTTTTCTGGTCACCACCCCTCAATATGTGCACATTGGCATTTGGTCAGGGAATAAAAGAGAGGAGCAGACTAAAAGCATATGGGAATACCATCCTCAAGACATTAGCATGGGCACTCTATCAGGAAAGTCTCCCTGGATCAGAACTAGCAAGAGTTGTATGAGACCATGGACATCTGAGTATGTCCTCTCCACATCAAAATTTAGACAAAGTTAATCAGGGCCTTGTGAGCTCTGCTGTGTGGGAAGCTGAGGCAGAAAGATAACAGACTCATGAATGTCCCTGGGGTTCATAGTCTACTCTGGACAACGCAGTGGGACTCTGCTTCAAACTGTAACAGGAAGCTCAGCTGTTAGAGAGCTTGTTCAGCGAGAGCAAAGCCCCAGGCTCAACTCCACAGCACCCACTGCACAGACAGTGGGACCTCTGTTAGTATTCTGTGCGTGAAAGAACTCACCAGCATGCTGCCAAGGGAGCCATATTAGGGTTATTAAGGAGAGGGAGGGGGAAGAGAGGAGAGAGAGAGAGAGAGAGAGAGAGAGAGAGAGAGAGAGAGAGAGAGAGTAGGGGGCAGAGAGGAAGAGAAAAAGAGTCTCCCATGTGGTTGGGCTTTTAAAGGCTCTTTGGAGCCCCTGAAGATGGGGACGGAGCCGCAGTAACATAACAACCTAACAGTCTCACCGGACAGTAGGAAGGTCAGAAATTCAGGTCATCTTGACTGTGTGGCAAGTTCAAGGCTAGGAATATAATGCAATGATAGAGTGATTGTGTACACAAGGACCTTGACTCAATTACCTCTCTCTCTCTCTCATT
Organism: Sigmodon hispidus; assembly: GCA_004025045.1. NCBI lineage: Eukaryota > Metazoa > Chordata > Mammalia > Rodentia > Cricetidae > Sigmodon > Sigmodon hispidus. The sequence continues at coordinate 60,388 of PVIH01010339.1, forward strand.
CTTTCTTTCTCTCTTTCACACACACCCAGAGAGAGAGAGAGAGAGAGAGAGACAGACAGACAGACAGACAGACAGACAGACAGACAGACAGAGAGATTGGAAACTTTCAGTGATATACTGTAACTATCATGTACCCCTTACAGTCCTCACTCATCACAATTGGTCAGGCTTTTAGCCTGACTTTGTCTTTTATTCCTGCAGTGTGATTAGAGGGAGACTGCTCCATGAGTGTTCTTTTTTCTGTTTTTAATAGAAAATTTATATAATGCCTGCTGATCACCATTTCCCTCTTCCCCATCTCCTCCCAGATCCTCCCTACCTCCACACCCATTCATGGCTTCTTTCCCTCTCTTTTTAGAAAACAAACAGATAAATTATAAACTTAGGACAGAATAAAACCAAAATTTAAAAAGCACAAGAAACACACCCAATAAATAAAAAATAATGAAATAAAACACAAAATTAGAAATCATAATATACAAGTGAAATCATGGAGATGGACACTCTGCACCACAGCATTTTATTTCTGGCTTCTCGGCCATCCATGATGAAGCTATCTTGGTAAAGCTCTAAGGAGCACAACTTTGCTTACACAAATCTTTTTAAGTGAGAAATCCACCTTTTGAATGATTCCCGTGTCACCTTGCAGATTTTCTGCTGATAGGTATGACCCCTCTTCCCAGCTACTTATACCCCTCACCCCAACCAGGTCAGACTCGAGGAGGCTTCTCAAACTGATCTGGTCCGGAATTTTCCCTTTATTCATTTTCGTCATCCTAACTCTACAGCCTAGGCTCACAGGACCCTAGATGAGGAATAGCTTCATGCAATTTCTACCACCCATCCTGGACACATTAATACAAACCTTACTGGAAGGAGCTTACTTGATCATGCCAGGAAACAGGGATATTTTGATCTAGCAGGTTGTATAAGTCATTACTGGAGATGGCTGCCCATTCCTCCTTCTGTGAGATATTCTCACTCTCTGCCATCCTGCTGTGACTCTTATGAAATGTCACCCTGACTGCAGTATTGACCGTGAGTGAAAATGTGTGACTCCTCTAGGCATACTTTCTGCCCAAAGGAACGGAAGTCCAACAGTAGAAAAATTCAGCTTAAAGCTCATCTAGTCTAACATCCTCTTTCATATATGAATGTGTGCTTGTATGTGCAAGTGCATATGGGGGGAGGCACATGCATGTGTGTGCATTGAATATACACAGTGCATCCGAAAAGCAACTTCAACTGTCATGGTTCAGGTGCTTTGCATTTTAATCTTTCTCTTTTTGCTGGATAAGTTCTCTTGTTGGCCTGGAACTTACAAAATAGCCTAGACAATCAGGCATCTGCTTTCCTAAGGCTTAGACAAGTCAACACCTTATTTTGCAAAAGGGAAAACTTCAGAAGCTAAACAACTCCACCAACATCAGTGACTACGGCACCACATTTGTAGCCCACAAATATAAGATATTGTCCATTCTACAAAGAAGTGTCATAACAGCAAAAGACTGGAAAGGAGCTGTGTGTACACAAACCTGTCTGGTGTGAATACATATGCATATATCTGCATATGCTCTTAAGAAGCACAAGTACCATACGTATGAGTCTGGGTTGGTTTTGTTTCAATTTCCACTTAGAAACATTTGAGCATCTCCCACATGGTTACAGATGGTTCTTTCTCCTTAGAAAATCCTGGTCTCCCTGCTTGTGGATTCCCATACCTGTGCTGCTCACATCATTCAGAATAATCCTTGAGAAATGCAAATAAAATCCCATCACCTCCAGCCTGAGAAACCTGCAGTGGCCCTCCATTACCCTTATGATATACTGGTCATACTGCCCAAACTGATGCACAAGGTGCTGGGTGACCTTACTCCTATTTCTGCCTGGGCCTTACTTCTGAGTAGTTACACAGGTTCCCTTACTGTCCTTAAAGGCACTAGACATCTTCCCCAAACTGATGGCCTTCTAGAATGTTCTCTTTGAAGTACTCTGTCTATATACACATGCTTGCACCTGTGCATACTCATTTTAGCTGAAAACTTCATCTCACAATTGTGGAAGAAGAAGTAGAAAGACTATAAGAGTCAGGAGTCAGAAGGCTGGAGTCAAACAGTGTCTTCTGGATATCCCAGGACCACTGCAGTCATGAACCCACAGCAGCTGGAGCTGCTTACACAAGACTTGTGCAAAACCAAGCCACTCAGCATTCACTGTAGGGGGAGGAGCTTATGAGGCCCCACCCCTAGCTGAGGAACTATTGACAGTTGAAGACTTCTAGTGGAGGGAGAGTCCATTTTCTTTCAGGCTGCAACCACTGGTAGACTGCTCAAGTTCCAAAAGATGGGTCCACACCCATGAGTATATTGTCAACACAAATACAGATTCAATGGACTGGGATGGGGTTTGTTTTTGTTTTTTTAAGGACACAAAATTACAAGGAGGTAGGGAGATGGATATAGAAGGAGTTATGGGGAGGTGTGGGAGTTGAACATGATCTGAATACTTACATATGTAAAGAAATTTCTCTAATGATTAATAGAAATACTATTTTTAAAAAAAGCTTGGTTTAGATGGTGCCTCCTGCTTCTCCTGAGCCCATCCTTTTGCATCTGCACCCCCACATTAGGTATCCCTCACAGAAGTGTGTCTTATCTCTAGGCTGTAATTCCTGTGTGTGGTGTATATATAAGTATCTGTAGAATTGTCTGATATGTTTGTGCCCTCCCCACAAGACTATGAGTTTCTAGCCAGGCAGGGACTGTCTGCATATCATATGCTCTCTTCACTCACCCTCAGTAGTAGACCCTCAGGTAATGTTCATGAAGTGAATCCAAAGAAAACAAAAGGAACAGAGAACACAAGCAACTAACTAACAGGGGAAAAGTGTCAAAGAAAAAGACCACTGCTTCCCAAATCCAAACCTTAAGCTCAGATTTGATAGTTATTCTCATCTTATAACAACAACAAAAAACCTGATCTCCTACTCTAAGCCTCAGTCTGCCCAAGTGAAGGATCATGGGAAAACTACCCATTCTGCTTCCCAGTCATAAACAAGGCCCTTTATTTGATTATTTGATCAAGAAACTACTGATTTCTTGACTCCCTAGAAGTATGACATGCTCACTCTCTGAATATCCTGCATAGACACAGAACCCCAGTCCCAGGGGATCACCTTTGCTTTGAGGTCTTATCTTCTATGGGGGTGCCTCTACTGAAAGCCACACAGGTCTATATGGCCTTTGAGAGACCTAGGTGCAGGAAGCTGTATGCTTTAGTGGTGGACTGAGAGATGGAGGTGTAAAGTTTCTGCTCCCTGTCCACGCCCACACTTCCCTTCTATTTCAGTCCATAAGAGAACCAGCGGGTGTCTCTGCTTCTCCTGGCCCCCAAACACACTACAGTATTTCTTTCAAAGACTGCAGACCAATTGGAGGGTGAGACCAATTCTTTGGACAGGAGTCCTTGAAGCAAAAAGGCCAAGCTACCTGCTTCATATGGGGACACAGAAAAGAACTAAGAGGACAGATTAAAGTTCCTATAAATTATCTTGCTTCCCAAGTCATCCAAATGTCTTTTATGATCCACTCGCTGCCTAAGCCTGAGTCCCAGCCGGCAAACATCTACCAGAAAGTTCTGAGGTGAATGGGTGGGGTGAGGTTCCAGCAAAGAGAGAAATGATAAGAAGGTTAAGAGGCAGCAGGTGGACATCTGAGAGACCATTCTCAAAGCTACTTGAAGACTCTCCTCCCAGTCCTGAGGTCCCCCTTTCTTTGCTCTGCTGCTGTCTTCTGAGATGATGGTGGAACTGCTTATGCCTTTGTGGAGAATTAAGTTCAGAGTAATTGGGTGATGACAAATGTCTTCATCTATTTTCCATTCCTATAACAAAATAACAGAGGCTGGGTACTTGATAAATAAAAGAGGTTTGCTTAGCACACGAGATGATAGTTTTGAATTGGACAGCCAATCTCTTTCTCCCTGAGGAAAGCCTTTTGGCTAGGTCACACACAATACAGCAGATGGTGTGAGTATGTGGGAGAGAACCTCAGTATCAACAAAGGGAGGAGGACAGACTCTCTGACAGAGGTCTCTAATAAGACCTGTAGCATAGCAAACACAGCATTGATCCATTTGGGGGGGACCTCCCACAGCCTCTCACTCTCCACTGGCTCTGCCTTCTTTAGGGTTCTACCACCTCAGTGACACCACACTAGGGACTAAGCTTTCAGACCAGACGCCTGTTGGGGGAAATTCCATTCCATCCATACATAGCAATGTGGATGGAGGGATAAAGAGCAGGACTTTATAAAAGATGGGTGGTGAGCTATGAATACAGATAGGCCTCCTGGGATTAGACTACTAAAGAGAAAGGCATTCAGACCCTCTCCTTCAAATCTGATCAAACCAAAAAAAAAAAAAAAAATCTACTCAGTCCTGGAAACAGAAGGGAGGGTCCTTCATCTATGTCAGCCCCTTCAAGGTCCAGGGAGCATCAAGAAAAAAGAAGGAGAAAGAATGTTAGACAGAGGAAGAATGCAATGCTGTAAAATGCTGCCTTCTGAACAGAACGTGGCCATGACACACATGAATGTCCAGCTTCTGTAATTAACTGTGTAAGAACTGCACATGACTTGTAGCATCAACATTTCACTGGGAAAAAAGGAAGAACTCAGCAAGCACCACCCACCCAGGGGTGATGCAAGCAGTTAATGGTTGCTGGAGTAGAGAGACATGTTCTTCAGTGATGTAGCCACCAGCAATTTGCCATGCTCCCATAAATGACCTCAACCTGTGCTCTTGTAAGAAATCTTATACAGGCAGTCCCTGACCACCTACCTTACATAAATACACCCAGAGATTCTTTCAAGTAAGCCAGAGCACTCAGAAGCTAAGCCAAAAGGTGGATGTGAGACTCTAGCTTGTCAAGAAAAGCATCAGTCATATGCTTTCACATCTGGGCTTCTGACCAGAAAGCCTTCACCTGAGCTCAGCTGTTATCTCCAGCAGCTTCCAGCCCTCCCAGGAAGATTTGCCCATCCCACTCTGGTTGCTGCCCTTGGGTGAACCTCAGGAGGCTGGGAGGGGTTATTTTCTTAGCTGAGCTCCAACAGCCCAGCTGGCTCATGCCTCAAAGGCTAAGATTCCTCCTCTAGTTTGTTGGCACTGATTTGTGCCAAGGATCCAGAGTAGGGACAGGCTCTGGCCTCCCGTGGGCCTCTGCCAGGCACATGAGTCTAGATCAGGCTGTAGTCAGAGGAGCCTTTGTGACGAAGTACAAGCGCTAAGTCCACGGTGTCCTCTGGGGTCAGGATCTCCTCACCAGGAATCTGCAACCGGTCCATGGGTTGTAATAACCAGGGCAATGGCAGAGGCTTCACCTTCTCCTTGTCCTACATGGAGATAAGGAAGTCAGGAGGCTGGATACCAACTTGCCGAGTGAAGGAGTAACTGAGAACACGTGACTTTGTATGGATAAATACAATCAACACAGATTTCTGGAAATGTCAGAGCTGTTCTAGGGTATATGAAGGTCATATTAGAGTCACCCCATTTTACAGTTACGGCCCTGGTGGAGAATTCAAGCTATGCAGTGAGCCTTGTTCATTTAATGCCCGCTTACTGGGTACTTACTCCATGTGAGTCACCATCCTGGGAGAAATGACAAACAGCCCTGCCCACATGGGGACTACTGCTCAGAACTAGAAGGAAAATTACAGAAAGAAGAGTGGAACCAATGAGCGTCCAGTGGGCGGGGCTTCCGGGTAGGAAGATGAAAATGTCATATCTGAGGAATGGATAAAATGTTGGTGTGGGCGCTCTTCATATGGGGCTGAACAAGAGCAAACACATGGAGGTTCACGGCTTATTTATGTTTTGTACGCCTGTGCTTCACATCCAGCATGGAACTAAATCCCCAGTAAAAAGGAAGCCTCAGTCACTTCTGTACTGGGTTGACCTTTCAGAGTTCTAAGGCTGACTCCCACCTGACTGTGCCTTTACCCCCTTTCAGGAATGTTGTTAAATGCACTGCCTAGTTCAGGAGGACTGAAATGTGTCCACATGATAGTGCTGTTGCTGGGTCACAGAACACACTCTGAGTGGCCAGGCTCTCCAGAGGTCACAACGGCCAAGTGGTCACATAACCTAGAACAGGCTGGTAGAGAAGACAGCAGAGAGAGGTGTGCCCTGCACATGGCCTCAGGAATACCACAGTGGAACCAATGATAAGCCTTGTGGGTGACAGATGTTGCTCTAAATTTTATTGTACTTACATGCCCCACAAGCCCTAAATGATAGGTATATTTTTGTCCCTATTTTCCAGATTACAAAAAAAAGCTATAGTCCAGAGAGATTGTGTCACTTGCCCAATGTTACACACCATGCTATCTGCAAATCTCCAGTATCAGAGCTACACCCAAGGCAGATGTCAATGATACATGGCACATTCTTGGGCCAGTTGCCCCTCTAACACAGAACAGAAAGACAGCTCCCACCACGGCACACTTCTGAAGCTTGCTGGGGGCTGCGTCACTTAATGGCCCTAAGTGACACCTCCAGCTTCTCTGGCTCCTGCCCCACACGATGTTCCTCTGTGAACAGCTCCATCCAATGGCTGCCTTTCTTTCCCATTCCACAGCGTTTGAAAGCCTGGGTTCAGATCTCAGGTTCACTGCCTACAAGTCACTTAGATTTGAAAGATTCAGAATCTCCAGTCTAGTCTCTGAAGATAATCAGTGTGGAGTCTACAGTGCAAAGAAATTTTTTCTTTTGTATACAGTCTCATGCAGCCCATGCTGGCCTCAAAGTAACTATGTATACAAAGAGAACCTTGACCTTCCAACTGCTCCTGCCTCTGCCTCTAAGTGCTGGGATTTACACATGTACCTACCACCCTGCCTGTTGTATTTGATACTGGGAATTGAATCTAGGACTTCATGCATATTGGCCAAGTACTCTCTACAAAACTGAGCTCAGTCCCCAGCCTGGAGAGGCTTACTATGAAAATGAAGGTTGAGCACTTACCCCACGAACCCACATAGAGCACAGACTCTGTCATCACTGCAGGTGTGATTATTAAGGTAAAAATCAAAGTAGGCTCACAGCCCTTGCCTGTGAGTCAGCCTTGGGCTTGGGCAGTGTGAATGATTCCACTTCTGCCCAGAAGTTTCCAAGTGATTGCACCTGTCAGCATGTTCACACCGCTCCCATAGAAAATGGAGACTGTGTCACATGGACGGGGGCCTTAATCGCACTTCAGGGAAGTATTTTGCAGAAACAAACGTTTCATCAACTTTTCATAGCTCTGGCCCCAGGCCGGCTATGAGTCAGACTTGCAATCCCATCTTCAAGCCAGAGATTGTCTTGAGGCTTCCACTGCCTTTCTCCCTCCCCTCCTTCCCACCTGCTGTCTCCAGCCACTGCCCTGCATCCCTAAGAAGAGAAGCCAGGGGGGAAAGATACTGATGAGGTGAATGGCAATTGCCATGCTGGCCCTCCAGGATTTGTTAATGCTATTAAAAGATACCCCAAGTCATTATTGCCTCATTGTGGGACTCTGTTGATTTCAGCTAATCTCTGGCTCCTTTTGTGCTCCTAATGGAGGGGAGCCTAGCATGAAAAAAGAGCGCATTCTGTGCCCTTTTTTTTCTAAAATTTAGTTTAAGAGAAAGTAACCAAGGACAAAATTTGATATTCAACAACTAAAAATGAGTAAGATAAGAATAAAAATACAGAGAAGGTAAATCGCAAAATGAAGCATTTTACTCAGCCCAGCAGACTCTGGACACACACACACACACACACACACACACACACACACACACACACACACAGGAGTGAGCACACTGTTCCCTCTCCACCCTTTTTCTCCACCTCTGATTACATCAGTGAGAAGAAATTCTCTCAGTGTTAGTGAGGCTTCAACAGCCTTGATACAGTTCATCTCCCTTTTCTAACGGCAGGAACAGTCTGCAGCAGTGAGAAGAGCAGGGTGGGCTTTGGGGCTACAGTACTCAGTACCCTGAGTACTCCAGTACTCAGCTGGGGCTCTGTGAATAAACTGCCCTATGGCTCAGTTTCCTCAGATGTAATTAAAACAGTCTTCTTCCCTAGAGTCAAGCATCTTATATTGTAGGTGACTAAATGGAGAGGAGGAGGAGGAATCCAAAGAAATTGGGCAAGATTATAAGGCTTCTGATCACAGGATAACCAAAATTTTATTGAAAAATCAAAATGTGAGAGATACAAAGTGCTTCTGATAATCAAGACTATGCCATATTGTGCATCTTCACTGAACGCTGTGCATGGTGTCAGGCCACAAGGCACCAGTAGGCTTCCTGAATCCCCTTAGCTCAAACTGTAGACTGATGTGTGCTATGAACTTCATGTTCTTAATTACATGAAAAATTCTCTGCTCTTAAGAAAGCATAATGGTTTAGTTATGAAAAATGAAATCTTTTAATATTTTCCTATCATTTAAGCATCAAATTAGTGTATCTTTGGGTTGTATTGTGTCATGATAAAAAAGTACATCCTTCCATCTCATTAAAATGCAAATTGGCCCATCTTTCTAAATGGTAAAATCTTATGTATACCAAAGAAGAGTTTTAAAATAAAGTTATTTATGAGTTTTTAGTGGTAAATATTCGACACCTATTTTATTTGCCTATAAAACCCATGGTCAATTACTTTTTTCTTATAAAAAGATTTGTCCTGGTTGACTAGAACATTCAACTGACACAGCCAGTGTCATCTGAGAGGAGAGTCCCGCTGAGGAATCACCTAGATTTGATTGTCCTGTGGGCATATCTGTGAAAAATTATTTTGATTCTTAATTAGTACAGGAAGGCCCAGCCCAATGTGGGTGGCACCATTCCCTATGCAGGAAGTCCTGAACTATATGAAAAGCTAGCTGATCAGAGCCTGCCTGTGAGTCAGTGAGCAAGCAGCATTCTATGGTTCCCACTGTATTTACCTGACTGTAATGAGATTCTTGGTCAGAAGAAGTGCTGTGTGGAATACCCATCAGGCCTGCCAGTTTCTGAATTTTTACTTCCCTCAGTGACAGTCTGTGGTCTACAAGATGAACTAAGCCTATTACTTCCCAAAGCCCTGGTACAATAACCAGGAAGACTAGTGAGGAGCTTCACAGGACACAGCCTTGGCCACAGCTATTAGGAACTTCTTCTGTGGTTGATAAACTGGGGCATGTGCCTGGAGTATGGTGGGTTTTTCATCCTTGTACTTATGCATAGGGTCACCTTCCACTTAGAGAACATGCTCCAGGTTTTCAGTTTTTAGTAACAAAACAAAAACTGTGTGTGTGTAAAACAGGTATTTCAAAACCGGCTTGAAAGAGTGTCTACCTGAAATAATAGAAGATTTCATCAAAAGCTGTAAAAATGACTCAAATGACTAAATTTGGGGTAGCCTGAACCAGTTCAACTCATGAACAGCCAAGGAAGGCCCTAAAACTCAGAGAGGGAAAAATGACATCTAAAGGAAGAGAAAGTAATACCTGAAGGTCACACCACCAGCTAGCAACAAAGTGATTCTAGGATTCCAACACTCTAGCTGTGGTAACAACATTGAAAGTCTTTAGAAAGTACAAAAGTACACTGTTGTGAGATAATCTTTTTGTACACTGTGAAGATGTATCACTACCAAGGCACCTTCTGGTTAACCAATAAAGAGCTAATGGCCAATAGCTAGACAGTGGTTACTGCGGGGAGGGGGTGGGGACTCAAAACTGGCCAAAGTTTTGTGTTGTGCATGAAGGACTATTGATTGCTCAGCCCTAAACTGAGCCTCTATATCACAGAAAAGGGAGCAAAAAAAAAAAATCAAAGAACCAGAGGAAAGAGTAGAATATATAGATGCTGTCTTCCAGACCTGACATGACTGGTATACTCAGGAACTCACATCATTCATTACCAGCATGAGGTTGAGCCTACAAATGTTTTTGTCACAGAGCATGGAGAAGCACACTGGGCCCTATTCCTCCCTGGGGATGTGTAGGAAATTGAAAGACGCTAGTGAAGGGGAAGGCATTTTCTCCAGTGGTGCAGCCATTGGCAAGTTGTCTATGCTCCTGTAAATAACCCCTTCCCCACATTCCTGAGAGTAGCCTGAATGGGACTGTTGGGTCATACACACTCAGAGGACATAAAAGTAGAAGAGGAACTAATTGAAAAGAGGAGAGTGATAAGAGGCAGTGAGGAAGGACCAGAGACGTGCACTATTATGTATAGTTAATATACTAACAAGGGACTGGATGGCTCAGTGTAAAGTTGCCTGCCTCCAAGCCTGATGAGCTGAGTTTGATTCCTGTGCTCCATGTGATAGAAGGTAAGAACCAACTCCTATGAACCATCTTCTGCCTTCCACACATAAACACCATGGCATATGCATGCCCATAAGCATATGCACAAAGTATTAATAAATAAAATGTAATAATATATACTACTAAAAAATAGTAAAATAAATAAACAGAGATAGAAAGATAACTCAGTGGACAAAGCACTTACCAAATAAGTGTAAAGTTTGGATCCTCATAACCCACATAAAGGCAGACAGATGTGACAGATAGTTGTAATTACTATATTGGAGAGAGAAAGGCTGGGGAAAACAGAATAAACTGGCTAGCTAGACAGGACCAGCAAGCTTTGTACTCAGTGAGAGACCTTGACTCAATAAAATAGAGTGATTAAGGAAGACACCCAACACCACCTCCGGCCTGACAAGGAAGCACACACAGATGTATCCCCACACATCAACACACACACACACACACACACACACACACACACACAAGTAAATTAATAAGTGGCATCCCTGAAAATGAGTGTCTACCCCTATGAAGTTCTAGAACAAGGAGTAACTACCAGGAAGTTGTCAGCTACAATGAGCCTCTTTGCTTCACAAGACAAATAAATAAGGAAATCGAATCATTTTCAGGGTTTTCAAAGAATTCGGGCACAGCACAAAAACAACTTAGAACTCTTGATGCTGTTTACTTTGGCAAATGCGCAAGACATGCCTTTGTGTTTCTTCTTTTCACAAAAGCATACTCAGGCAGAAGCAGCAAACACTCTGATGACTTCACAGAAGCAGAAAGGGCAGTGGGGGGAGCATCTGTCGCATTGCAGGGCAAAGGATGAATTTGTGTGGTCATCAAGTAGCCTTTGCTTAACAAGATTACGTCTCAGGGTGAGGTCAGTCTACCAGCAATTGACAATAATAGACAAATCTTTTTCCAGTCACACTGTGTGGCTACTGGTCCCATTCACAAACAGCACATTCCTGGGTCTCCTTTTTGCTCTTTAGTTGGCAGTATAGGGGGCTTGGGGTTTTTTTGTTTGTTTGTTTGCTTGCCTGTTTTGTTTTCCTTTTGAGATCTGATGTCACTGAATAGCCAGATCGGATGTCACTGAATAGCCAGGGCTGCTGGGAAACTTGCCATATAAAGCAGGCTGGCCTTGAACTCACAAAGAACTGCCTGCCTATGTCTCTGAAGTGCTGGGATTAAAGACAAGAACCATCACACACAATTTAGAAGCCTTTTAATACCTAGATTTGCTTGGTCAACCACACTAGAAAGTGAACACTTGGCTCTATGCTTTAGTGTGAGTGGGCAGTCTGTTCTATACCCCACTTGCTTCAAAAAGCACATGAAGCCTCCATAACATCCATCCCTGCTGGAAGAACAAGCACCAGGGAAAAGAGAAGAATTTGATCTAAAAACAAAAGATATACCTAGGAATACAGGCTCCAGGAAATGGGGTATAGCCAAGGCTAGAACACTGTTCATGAAGATCCCAAATGTGCATGCCTTCAGCAACCATGCAGGTTATAGAGGAAGAAGAGTAGTTCCCTAGGGACATCTGGAAATTAAGAGACTGTGTTCATCCCCATCACATGTTTCTTTGTGATTCAGACACATCACCTAATAGTCCCAAAGCTAACAAGAAGCCAAGATCCCAGGCTGGGGATATGCCTTCAATGACATAATGATTGTCTAGTATGCACAAAGCCCCATAATTACTACCCAGGCCAGGTGTGATGGTACAAGACTGTAATCATAACCCTTGGGAGATGGAGAGAGAATACGAAGTTCAAGATCATCCTCAGTTTCATAGTAAGTTTGAGTCCACCCTGGGCTACATAAGACTCTGTATCAAAAAAAGGAGGAAGAGGAAGAGGAGGGTGAGGAAGATGAGGATGAGGCGAAGAAGAAGAGGAAGAAGAAAAAGCAACAGCCAAAAATTAGTTTGATTTTTGAATGTCAGTGGCTAGTTTGTTTTTTTCCTAAACTCCCGTGGAAGCTCCACAGGAGCTTGCTCGTGCAGCTGTGACCTGCAGCATCTCTGTATCCTGTCCCTGAGGTAACTTTCTCAACTTGATTCACCAAGCCTGAGCCATGATTTCACAACTGACACTCCAGTCTGCTCCTCCCCATAGCTGTAGGTCTATCATTGTCTACCCAAGTCCTCCTCTGTGCTGGGGAGGGGCAGTGTTGGATTTGTTTGTTTGTCTGTTTTTTGAGATGGGATAAATAAGATTGCAGGCACTAAAGAATGAGACGGAAGCCACAGCAAAGAGGACAGGAAGTCATCCCAGGGTTTCCAGCCTGCTGAGAAAGCCAAGTGACCGTTCATCCCCATCCCCTTTAGCTTACACTTAAACTCCGTGTCTTTTACACAGTGGACACTTAATAATGCTGATGACCAAATGACATAGTTAAAGGACAGACTTGCAGGCACGTGGAGTAGCCATGCTGTCTCTTCTGTAAGGGATGATGCCATGGTCTGCAGCAGAAGTGGTCAGGATGGACAGCCTGAAGCAGATGAAGTCAGGGTCAGACTGGGAGTGCGGAAGGTAGAGAATTTCAAATCCCTTGCCTGAGTCAGAGTTGGAATATGTCACTTGGAGACAGAAAGTCTGCATTTGAGTCATAGCTCTGCTAATTTACAGCCACGAGATTTGGGACAAATCACGAACTCCATGTGGATGTGGCTTCTGCATCTGGAAACAGAGGCCAGGAGTACCATTTCTAGGGGTGATGGGGAGGTGGCGAGAAAATGGATTTTAAAGTGTTTTATAAACAGAAAATCAGCCCAGGCAGGAGAGATGGAAACAAGAGTGTCCAGTCACGCAGAGGGCGGTGAGTCAGAGGAACAGTTTGGGGTCAGCTTGTTTCCTGGGCCATCTGCATCACTGAACTCTTAAGACAGCTGTTGGCTTAGCCTTGCCTTGAGTCACCCTAGTAACAGGTGCACGTTTGATCTGATGTTTGACTTCCACCTAGCTGGTTGGATGACCTAGTGGGGATAAGCTCATGAATTTGCCCAGTAAGTGAAGAAGGCTATGGCTAAAATTGAAAGAGAAAGCAACACTCTCCACCTGGCCTAAGGATAACTGGATCATCTAGGAAACTCAATGGATGGTCTGTCTCCAAGGTCCGCCTGTACTGGATCTTCCTGGGCCTCCATGTTGGCAAAGAAGACTGACAGGAAAGCAAGTGCATCCAGCGTGTGAATTATTTATGTTCATAGCATGTGAGTTTACACAGATCCACTAGCAAAAATTATGTCTGGCAACCACTTGTAAACAATCACAGAATCTGTGGTTTTCAGTAGTGAATGAGGCAATAAAATACAGCTGCTAGTTGAGTCTGTCTCCCCGGAGCATTAGCAGCCAGAGGCTTGATAAGTGATGGAGAATGTGAGCCACTTAACCTCGCTAAGTCTCAGCTTCCTCATAAGAAACTGGAAATGATAATGGCCACTTGGAAGAAAGGTTACTGGGCCTAATGTGTTTGCAAGATGCTAAGTACAAAGTATATCTCAGAGAATGTCCAGGATGGTAGCTAAGATGTCTACTTCTACAGAAACCTCAGAACCCAGGCTTGGGACTAGGCCCTTTCTTATGGAAGTATGGCAAATTCTGGACTGTTAAAAGTAGAACTGCCCTGTAGTTAAGACTGCTTAAAATGGAGGCTGGAGAGTTAAATCCATACTTAAGAGTGCAGATTGTTGCTGCTAAAGGCCTGGGTTTGAAACCCAGCACCATCATCTGGCTCACAACTGCCCATAACTCCAGCTCCAAAAGATATGACACCCTCTTCTGGCTACCACAAGCATGATAGCTATGTTCACACAAACACGATTTTTTTAAATTGTCTGGTTAATTTTAGTGTGTGATGTTTTTATTGCCAAGGATTTTTACAAAAAAGTAAAAGATGAATAAGTAAAATAAGTATTAAATAACATGATGAAGAGTGACTAAGAAAAACATCTGAAGTCCAGCCTCTGATCCACACACATACATATACACCCCAACAAACATGAATGCACACACACACACACACACACCAGAAGGATTATTTCCTATGATGCCATACACAATCTTGAAGGCCTGTCCTAAGCTTTTTGTGGAGACAAATATAACCTCTCTCGGGAAAAGATACAAGCCATCCAGGATAGTTGCACTAGGCTATGCTTTGCTTCATATTGTGTTATTGCTCTTGTATGTTCTTTTACAGGAAATTATGGTTCTTTTCTTGATGAAAGGCTTTTCAATAGTATAAATAAGTCAACCTCTTCATTGTAAAAAAATACAGAGAGTGAGACTCACAAAGGAGTCACTGGTTCAAGGACACATTGGGACAGTCTGAGACAGAAGTATGGATTCCATGTCTCCAAATGCTTGTTGAGCATGAATCATTAATTAGTCTAACTTATTAATTATTGGGCAATTACTATCTCTGGTGCAGCTCTTCGGGCCTTAGGTCAATGTTATAGCCGGTGCAATCCTTTCCTTCTCCTGTAACACATAGGCAGAAAAGGTCTTTGTTTCATCCAGAGGGAAGGGGAGACTCCCTCCCAAGTGCAAGGCTGTGTGTGCACTTACATACAGCCTGTCAGGGATCAATAATACAAACTATCCTACTGTTTTTATTGATATTTAAATTGGTTCAAAGAAACACAAACCACAACAAATAAAAGATGAAGAAAATAAAGATAGAGAAGAGTTCATGAAATCCTGAACAGAAGGTTCTGTGTACATATGGTGTTTACTCTGGAGAAAGCCATTAAGTTTTCAATGTGATATTCCCACATGCATGTCCCAAGCTATTGTTTATTGGAGCCAGGCTTGACCCCAGGACTTTTCTTCTCAAGTAAGTGTCTCAAGAACCTGGTGGGCAAGTATTATTATTCCCATTTATCAGATAGGAAACACCAGAGAGTGAAGTAGGTAGTAAGGTTCCTAAGACAGGGAAGGCACTGCTGATTTGAAAATAACATCCTTGCTCTTCACCATCCTGTCAATCAGCCTTCAGTTACTGATGTGAAACACCAGAGAAAATCAACTTAAATGAAAGAAAAGTTCATGTAGGCTCACAGTTTTGAAGGTCTCAGTTCAAGATAACGTGACTGTGTTGGTGCCTATGGCAGCACAGTAATCACAGTGGGACCTTGGCCACCGGGACCTGTGCTCTCTGCGGCGTCCCAGCACACTCTGGAGCAGGGGCAGCTGAACTCTGCACCTGGCCACACCCGCAGCTCCTGCTGCTGCTGAGGGTATCTGCAAGGACCCCTACCGCGACCCCAAACTGAGTGAACTGAGCAAACTAACTGCAGGGGTCTCTGAGGGGCGGATTCGAACCCTGACCAGAGGTGAGGAGGGCTCGGCGGGCCTCAGCACCTGTATCCGGGCCTGGGAGGGAGAGTTGACCTCACACTGCTTCCGGTTCTACCACCGGGACCTGTGCT
>PVIH01010340.1:5591-20526 GCA_004025045.1 Sigmodon hispidus
CTGGATATTGTGACTGTAATTCTTGCTTGAGAGCTGTTCTGTTGTGTGTAATTTTGCTATATGGAAATTGAAACCTTCCTTTTTAATTAGACAGAAAAGAGGAAATGTGGTGGAATGTTCTCTGTACGATGTAAATAAATAACTGTTTGGACCCATGCAGGGCACCGTAGAAGTGGGTGGAGAATCAGAGGCAGCCAGGCAGGTAGGAAAGGGTAGAGTTACTCACTCTGCATCTGACCCCCAAGAGGAGCAGACATGTAAGAGGTACGGGCCAGCCACGGGCTGAGCCACGTGGCAGGAAGATTAATAGAAATGGTTTAATTTAAGAAGAAAGAGCTAGCTAGTAATGGGCATAAGACATGGGCCAAACAGTGTTAAAGTATATAAGCGTGTGATTCATTTCTTTTGGGGGACAAAAGCCGCGGGCGCATAGACCAGGTTCCAAACCGCAGCTGCCACACGCCAGGTTACAAACTCCAGGTTGCAGACTTCCTAGACCCAAAACGGGCAGGGGAAAATACTTACTACAACAACTTCTACAGCTTATAAACACATTAAGTGACATAGAGGGATGCAATATTAATTCAAAGAAATCAATACACTAAAGATAAAAGTGCTGAAAAAGATGTAAGGGAAACATCCTCCTTTATAATAGCTGCAAATAGAAATAAATATGTTGGAGTGACTATAATCAAAGAAGTAACAGATCTATTTGACAAAAACATTAAATCACTGAAGAAAGAAATTAAAGAGTATATCAGAAAATGGAAAGATCTCCCATGTTCCTGGATAGGTAGGATCAAAATAGTAAAGATGACAATTCTACCAAAAGCAATCTACAGATTCAATGCACTACCCATCAAAATCCCAACATAATATTTTATGGACCTTGAAAGAACAATACTCAACTTCATTTGGAATAACAGGAAAGCCAGGATTGCCAAAACAATTTTGCTCAACAAAAGAACCTCAGGAGGCATAACCATCCCCAACTTCAAGTTATGCTATAGAGCAACAGTATTAAAAACAACCTGGTAGTGGCATAAAAACAGATTTGTGGATCACTTGAATGGAATTGAAGATACTGACATAAACCCAAAAACCTCTGAAAACCTGATTGTTGACAAAGAGCCCCAAAATACTCAGTGGAAAAAAAGATAGTATCTTTAACAAATGGTGTTGGCATAGCTGGATGGTAGTGTGTAGAAAAATGCAAATAGATCCAAGCCTATGACCCTGCATAAAACTCAAATCCAAGTGGATCAAAGACCTCAACATAAACCCAGCTACTTTGAACTTGATAGAAAAGAAAGTGGGAAATACCCTCCAATGCATTGGCACAGGTGTCCACTTCCTAAATATAGCACCAGTATCACAGACACTAAGAACAACAATCAATAAGTGGGACCTCTTGAAACTGAGTAGCTTTTATAAAGCCAAGGACACAGTCAATAAGTCCAATGAACAGCCTACAGAATGGGAAAAGATTTTCACCAACCCTACTGTGGAGTGATCTCTAAAATATATAAAGAACTCAATAAACTAGAGCTCAAAACTTTGAATAACCCAATTAAAAACATGGTTTCAGAACTAAAAAGGGAATTCTCAGCAGAAGAATTACGAATGGCTGAAAGGTACTTGAAAAAGTGCTCAACATCTTTAGCCGTCAGAGAAATGCATCAAAACCACTTTGAGGTACCACCTTATACCTATCAGATTGGCCAAGATAAAAGACACAGATGACAGCCTATGCTGGAGAGGTTGTGGAGCAAGGGGAACACTCCTCCATCGATGGTGGAAGTATATGCTGGTTCATCCACTCTGGAGTACAGTATGGGGTGATTTTTCAGATAACTTGGAATCAATCTCCCCAAAGTCCCAGCAATACCACTACTGGGCATATACCCTAAAGACACACATTAGCATTCCAAAGCCTTTAGCTCAGCTATGTTCATAACGGCATTATTCATAATAGCAAGAAACTGGAAACAACCTAGATGTCTCTCAACTGAGGAATGGATTAACAAACTATGGTACATTTACACAATGGATTACTACTCAGCAGTGAGAAAAAATGATATCCTAAAATTTGCATTCAAATTTGGAGAATATCCTCCTGATCGAGGTCTCCCTAACTCAGAAAGATAAACAGGGGATGTACTCACTCATTGGTGGACTTTAAACAAGAAAAGCTTAGCATGTCCAAGCTGCAAACCACAACTACTGAACAGCTTTGGATCTAAAACACCTTGGACTGGCACCTTGGAGCCCATTCCCTCCAGAGAAACACCTGACTCTGTCTTGATGTGGGAGTGAGAAAAGCAGATTTGCCTGGAGTGAATGTTGAACTAAGCCACCTTGGGACCTTGAGACCTCCTGCTCTTGCTCGGGAGGAGATGAACTGATGGAGAGAAGTGAGTGACTGGGAGAGGTGGGAGAGGGAAGGGAGCCTGAACAAGGGGATACATAGATTAAAATATATATGTATATATATATATATATATGACTTTTTTCACAAAAAAGGAAAAGAAAAGAAAGTATATAACATATTTTTGTTTTATTTTACAGAAATCTACAGTTACAGATTGTGCATATTTTAGAGAGGCTTTAGATATTTTAGGGAGAAGAATGTTTTAAAGATACTAAATTTTCCAAGTGTTTAAATTTTTCAAGACTGTGGGACTTAAAAATTAGGTTGTTTTATATTATGGTATTTATTAATATGAGGTATCAGAGATAAATAAGAAAGAAAAGCAATGTGTTTGAGTGTCTGGTTGACAAGAGGTCATTTGCATTGGTTGGTGTTTATGTTAATTTGATACTAGCCTAAACTAAACTTAGCTGGAAAAGGAATATTAATTGAGAAAATGCCTCTATAAGATTTACCTGTCGGCAAGTTTATTGGTATTATCTGAATTAACAACTTATGTGGGAGGGCCAGCTCACTGTGGGTGGTGCTTTCCCTGGGCTGGTGGTCCTAGATGATATAAGCAAGCCAGGTGGAGCAAGCCCTAAGCAGCATTCCTCCATGATCTCTGTTTCAGCCCGTGTTTGCAGGTTCCTTCCATGCTTGAGCTTTTGCCCTGACTTCCTTCAGTGATAGATTGTGATGTGGAAGTGTAAGATAAAATAAATCCTTTTCTTACCAAGTTGCTTTTGGTCAAGGTGTTTTATCATAGTAATAGAAACTCTAGCTAAGATAGAACCCTTACATGAAAAATTAGAATACATTATATTATGATCGATCCTCCCATTCTCTCAACCTAAATGATTATTCAGCAAAGTGTAGTGTAGCCTAAGATAAAGGATGGGAAAATATCCTCTAAAATTAAAACTATTCATCTGGGAGGGGAGGATGCTGTTGTCTGACCGTGTTTATGAGCTTGGCCTCCTAGTTAGGTGTTTCATAATCAGTGGCTAACTGTGTGATCTGATTGCCACTAACCCAAATTAAGGCACTGAGAACAAAATATATGCAATAAGTTTTGAATTTTTGGTATACAACCTGTAAACTATATTAGTATTTATTATGTTACTTTTGTGTTAAAATGATAACACTAGCATATGCTCTTAAAAAATAAGCTATTAAAGTTAATGTTACTGGAATATCTTACTTCATCAAATAACTCCTGGAAATTTTAACATTGACAATATGGCCTGGGCTCTATTTCTACGAGATAGTACTGTCTACAGGATTAAAGATACACTTCTCTAAGATTGTAAATTTGTGATAATCTGTACAACAATAGGAAATGACCATGTGATCCTTGCATTTCTGTTTACCTCCTGACATAAACATGCTTCCAGGAAAGTATGGACTCTATTATATAATCATTTAACCTTAGCAGATCCTTGTGGCTTCCTTAACCAATGGAACACCATTGTATGCCTTGCTGTTTGCCTTTCAAAGCTTGGGAACACAGGCATGTTGGAAGTCAGCCCCCAGCTGATAGTCAGGATTTGCAGCCACGCTTGTGGGTGAATGTGACAAATATAGGGTTGCTAGGTCCAGCCTGAGTCTCCCAGGTGAGGACAAAGATGATACGCTATCTAGACAGGCACCCCTCCTGTGTGTCATCTAAATCTCTCCCATCTCATCAGTGTCATATCAGGACTTGGAATGCAGCCTGTTTGATGCCCTGGTATAGTTGGTAAGCCACCAATGTAGCACAAGAAAAGTCACCTGGATTATTTTCTCCATTATTTAAAGGTTCAAAAATCTAAGATAGTAAGTCTTCAGAATCACAGATCTCATATGCCTTTCATATTATATATAATTGATATAAGATTCATCCCACGAGGTTTCCTGGCTCCCCTGAAATCCTGGAAAGTCAAAGGTATATTGTGGCTCTCATTCTCTTCCAGTCAAAAGACCACGACTTATCACTTCTACTTTGGATAATTTTCTTCCACTCTGCCTCAGCATTGACATCAACACTTTAGTTTATCTTACCAGCACGACTCATAGAGTGTTTGACCCATCTATCTATCTAGATGCCTCTTCAAACTTACATGAGGTGTTTGGAGAAAATTTCTTACCTTTTTTCTGTTTGTGACCCCTTTGCACTAGAGAAATTTGTGCATAACCCTGGGTATTTACGTGTATGTAACAGATATACAAATCAAACACCTACTCATAATAAAGTATAACAAAATGTATTTAAAACAATTCTTTGAAGTATATAAAAATACTAATTATTAAAAATCAGAACAAACTTGCATACTAATGAGATTGTTGATTCTGTTTATTTTTACATAGATAATTAAGTTAGATAAATAATTGATGCTGGAGACACAGACCATCTTTGCTATTATGAGCTGACCAGTATTTTGGTTCTAAAATTGTCAGTGCTGAGAAAGCCACTTTAGATAAATGGGTATTGAAAATGGCAGGCGTTGTTTAAGGCTATTTTAGAAACTGTTGAAAATTCTGTTCCATCCCAAGACCAAATCCACTTAGTAGTGTTTCATGAAATGAGTCAGAAACTCAAATGGCAGTTTTTTAAATTCAAACATTCTAACACAATACAAGTCAAAGATGCACTGATTTGACACTGACATGCAAGGAAATGATGAGAGAAAATACTTCAAGCCCTTGATTTCCATAACTAAACCATCCTGCTTCTGTAAGAGCAGAAACCCTTGCAGGCACAGTACAAACTTCACATGTCACTGTGTAACACAGTTTCAGTCTGAGCTTAGGTGATTCTAACAGTCTTTGCTGGTGTTGTGTAGCAGAATGGCATGCACAGGGCAAGGTGTACAGAGCTCTGATGCTGTCTACCACAGCTTCAGTGATGCGCTGTAGATGAACAATGCCAGAAACACTTTGTACTCATGGCCTGTGTAATTTTTGAAATAATTTTTTGGTCATTACTGTCTCAGCAATATTTTACTATTGCCAACATTTTTGTGATTCCCACATTCAGTTATGTAACCCTTGATGGGAAGTATCAGAATAATAGTTGAACAAACTAAGTCAGACCCTTGCCAAGGAATGTTCCATTGTCCCACCTCATTGTCATTGCCTAACTAATGACTCAGTATCATTCACCTCCTGATATTCTAAAGAAAAATCAATGGCCTTGTCTGGAAAACAAAGACTACAGTCCCATGGATATCCCACTGAATGTGTATTCAACTTTATATTCTCTAACCCACCCCCATGCATATTCCCAAGTATTCATTTCCTCCCTTCAGACTCCTCCACTTTCCACAAGAGAGAGGGTACTCCTCTATGTGTGTGTTAAACAATTTCTTCTAGTGAACTTCGACTCTGGTCCTTTTCCTGCACTATGTTTCTCTGTAGTGCCTCAGAAATCTAACATCCAGTGGCAAGACCTAGGAAAGGCATAGAGTCCACTGAGCCCTTCCCCACATAGGAAGACCTCCCTTGTTCTCATCTGCTTGCCACCCTGAGCCTTGAGTAGACCTGGCAGGGCCATCTGTCTGTGTCTTTCACTCTTCATTCACGGCCTTTCTCCTCTCCCTTAGTTTCACTCTGACAGTCTGCCTTCTTGATGGAAGACCATTCTCCATTTCATCAGACCCCATAGTCAACGCAGACAAAATATCTGGGCAAGGTAATTCAGGAGACCTAAGTCTGGAATGTCCTAGTTAGATCTTGGGATCCCTGGGAGTCACCCTCTGTCTTGTCTTGTTCCATTGAATGTTCCAGGAACTTCTCACCAGTGAAAAGTATCTTGAGTCCTGGAAACAAAGGAGTCTGGACATGCCTCTCCTACTGTCCAGGCCTGTTTTCAGGCTAATCTGAGAGACCTACATTTGGGAGAAGCCTCAGAGTGGTCACACTTGTGTGGCTCTTACTTCAAATCCAGCTTTCAAATATGAGAGACAATCACCATCACTGGTCTGAATTAGAAACTTTGAATTTCAATGACCTAAACTGATCTAGATAACTTCATAAAATAGAATGGGTAATAGTATCAGGCCCTTCTCCCCATATAACTCCCAAGTCACCTTAAGCCTTATCATCCCTGTCACTCTGCTCTTGTTTGCAGTGGTACCCGAGAGCCAAAACTGAAGGAATTTCCTCCCACCCCACTCTCCCAGAGGACTCCTCCATGCTATAGGAAGTGATCTACAAAGTAAGATAATGTCCCAGTCACAATATCCTGTGAAACAAGCTGAACAATGGCCATGGAATCTGTAGAGTGGGAGCTACAAAATGTTCAGCATCTCCTCTCACTTCTTCATCCCTACTGGAATCTCCTGCATCCTGGTGCCCTTGCCACATGCTGAGTTTGGAACTCCATCCAAGAACCACCACAGATACAGGGCAAATTTTCCTATGCAAGGCAAGGTTTTTCTGTGCCTGAGAGTTTTTTGACTTGGAGAGAGAATGGAGTACTCTTGAAGAGAGAGCTACATGGGGCACTAATGTCTGCTTTGCCTGAGCTAAGATAGTCTATCTGTTCTTGGGACTTCTTTACCTTATACCTCTGACCCATCTTTGTAACTGCCCCCAAGAAGCCTGAACACTCTTGCTTTTATTTACACTTTTCAGTTATGAAGACATGTGGGAAAAACTATCCGATAGCAAAGATTTTCTGAGTTGCCTTTAATGTTTTGTTTGTATAATTTTCTGTTTGATGGCCTCTAAGTTATAGATCCTTAAATTATTCTGCAATTTGATGTATTTTTAAAAGAAAAAATGCTTGTTAGTCTTTTTAGGTTGTCTGCCTCCATCTACAAACACACACAAACTGTATATGGACATGTATACATCACAGTGGTCAGTCTTAGTCTTAAAGATTGAAATGCATTTTGGGGTATGGATCATATTAAAAAATTGTCACACATTGGTTTGCTTCACTGAAAAGCTGGCTCTGGAGTTGTGAGCTGGCCTGCTAATGTAAGGCCGAAGCATTTTTGTCTCAATTTTTCTTCCAAATGCTCTATCCTGAGTCAACTCTGTAACAGGGAGCAGGAGAAAACAGAACAGCCTAGGGAAAGAAAGGCATTATGTGCTTAAGAACAACCAAAATGCAAAGCATTTCCAATAGAGGTTACTATTGTCCATCTGATGGTATAAAGGTATCTAGAATAAAACTAGCTAACAGGAAGCTCATACATGGAAAGGATAAAAGGAGACTCCTGAATAACATCGCTCAGTAAGAACTAACTGTGTCTCCTTAAAATAATTACAGTTTAACTTGTTGAATATTAATATTTCTTCAAAAAGAAGGAATTAGGCAAGGTCAGCCAAGTAGCCAGTTTTTCTTCCCAACTGGTTGTGTGTAATTAGATGAACAGCTATGCCTATTCAAACCATAACAGAAGTTAGGTGAGATCTGTTGTGGTTTGAATAGGCATAGCCCCTATGGACTCATGTGTTTCAATGCTTGGTCAAAAGGAGTGGCACTATTAGGAGGTGTGGTCTAGGAGGAAGCAATATGTCACTGTGGAGGTAGGCTTTGAGGCCTCATATATGCTCAAGCTATGCCCAATGGGTCAGTCTCCTTCTGTTTCCTACAGATTAAGATATAGAATTCTCAGTTTCTTCTCCAACACTCTTGTCTGTCTACATACAAACATATCCTGCCAGGAAAATAATGGACTAAATAAGCCTTTGTAAACCATCCCAATTATGTCTTTTCCTTTATAAGAGTTGTCATGGTCATAGTGTCTCTTCACAACAATAGAAACGCTAACTAAGAAAAAACCTCAAGGTTTTCTGGACAAATCAAGGTACACAAGCTAAAAGCCAAAATGGGGAGGGAGTCCACCTATGCAGCAACAGAGAAACTATAGCATGTACTGAATTAAGGCCCAAGATAGTGTCTAACATTTTCCCTTAGATTTTTTTTTTTTTACAAATGATGATTTATTTGTTACTGTTATGTCTCATGATATTTAAAAAATGTAATCAACAAAGAGTTATATATAAAAGTTAAAATGTCTAAGTGTAACCACAGATGTTTATCTTTCTCAATACTACTTCATGGTGGATCTTGTTTACAAAAATGTTTCCTAGTTGAAGATCATAACTTTGAAACTGTTGCTGAAACAAACTTTCTCTCTCAGGATCTGTAAGACCACACGAGAGGTGGGGTGGAGGAGGTGGTGGTGGTGGTCAAAGGCTGTAAAATTTCAAGCAGAGAAGAATTATTTTTAAACTTGCCACAAAGAAGTTGATGGTTAAAAGTTGATGAACCAGTAAACTTAATTTGTAGCATACCACGGGTATAATTTGAATACAACTCTTGTTTACAAAAATAGAAACAGGTATATTTTAGAAAAAAAATGTTCAAATAGATATAAAATATAAGATTATATTTTTGGTAAAAGGGTTCAAATATTTTGGACAAGAATGGATTTTGTATGATAAAATGAAATTTTGTCCTAAGAATGAAAAGAAGACGGTTGAGAATAAAGCTTAAAGCTAGTCTTAGTAGGTTTGAGTAAATTATACAAGGGCTATGAAGGGTGGGACTTAGGAGTGATATGTGTTTGATGATTACAGTTAAGATTTTCTAAGGTTATAATGGTTTGTTCATGCTAACAAAACTGATTTAAAGATGCATGTTTAATCACTTACATCTCTGATAACTTTGCTAAGCTTTTACTATTTGGAGAAACTGAGTCACAGAAGAGCATGATATCTCATAAAGAATAAAAGGACTTAGGAGGTTCTTCATCTCTCTGTGAACTGCATTTATAATTTAAAGTTAATTTTTGATACTAAAAGAGTTTCAATTCAAAAATTTTAATTTTTAAGTCTCAAAAAACTTAACATGAATAAAGTTATAAAGTTCTAATCTTATGAGTTACTAATTTATAGTAAACTGTTAAAACAAAGAAAATTAAAACATAAAATCTAATGTCCAGTCTCTTTATAAATGATCAAAGTCTTTAATGTGCTCTGAAAACTGTGTTTGTAGTAATGCTAAGTATAGAGAAAAGGTTGGAAGGAGGGACCAGTTATACCTCCGGTTATGTAATCTTTCATATACATTGTCAAAATTAAGTCTAAAGCAAGTAACTCAAAACAAGTTTAAAGTAAACTTGGTTTGTTCAATGTAAAATAGCATTCAAATCATGTGTATTTAAAAAACTCGTTATGAAAAAGTAATGCTTTTAAAAAATTACAATAGACTTGCAAGGCAGGACACACCCAGGCTCAAGTAATACAGCTTCCCTTGGATTGGGCAGCAGAGTAAGCTGCAAGCTAACCTCATTACAGGATATGGATGCATGTGGAAATAAGACCTACATGAAGTCTCCTTGAAGCTCCTCTCTCCAGCTGTGCAAGGCTGACCAGCTCTGGCTATTCGGGCCAGACTAGGAAATCCTCCTCCTTATCTATAGGAAAGAAGAATGACTCCTTATGTCTTTTGTGACACGCAGATGAGTTCTCTTGCCCCATTGAGGATTTTAGAGTCAGTAACCAAATCCTAAGGATCTAAATAACATAGAGAAATAGCAACACTGTGCTCCCCCTGTCTCCCTAACTGACATATGAGTGAACAGGGGAACCTTTTACCTAGGACCCAACTGTTATAGGACCTGCATGCTAGTTCATTTGGTTATGCCCTTTATCCTGGCTTTCAATCTTCCTTTTAAAATCTGGTTCAATGGTCCACACCCCAACCACCTATGTTTGCTGATTTAAAAGGGTTGCCTGATATTCTATTATCAAACTCACAGTTTTGAGTAACTATTCAGAATATTCAAGTGATGTCCTTAGAACTTGGTTAAACAGTCTTATAAAAATTAACTCAATAGGGTTCTATTTCTCTTCTAAATTGTCAACTAGATGATGAACATAACTGATTTCCTTTACAAAGCTCTCAGATATTTGTTCCTTACATAGGAGTCTGATGTAACAAATGGCTAATTACAGCTACCTTACCTTTCTACATAACCAATACATGGTCCAGCCAGTTGGACAATTGTTTTTCACCTTACTAAAATAAATTATACATCATGATAATGTTGTATTAATGAAACTCTTAATGTTTCTGATAAAGTTATAACTGAAAAGATCCAAAAGATGACTCAGCTTACTCTGGTCAATAAAAAATTGTCTCAAGCTTTTCCACAAAACCAATGGCCTCCCATCCTGTTATCAAAGACAATGACACAGTCATCAGTCTTGGTAATACTTGGGAAAATGTGGGCCATGGATTCTTTGGATGATTTTCTTGCTTGATTCTTTTCTGCAACAAAGACAAAACTACCATAACTATTTTCTTAATTCTACCTTCAGCAAAAAATTATAACAGTACTCATGATCTCACTTTTTATGTTACAAATACTACCTTCCTTGCATAGCATGAGTACATGCTATCACCAAATGACTGTCTTATGTTCTGGACCAACTGTTAAGCTTTATTGTGGCCCTTTGAATGGATCTTCCTCTGAGGCACTCTAAATGTTGTGCTTTCTACATTTTCTCTTTTGTCAAAGCACTTAAGAGAGATCAATACCCCCAACCTCCTGAAAGGGGTTGGGTGATCTCTGACTAATGGGCTATGGGTTTCCCAAGTCATCTCTCTTCTTGGCATGTTTTCAGAATTCAAAACTAAAACAGCTGAACTGAAGCCTTTTTTTTTGCATCAATTAACTTTTATTGCTCACCAGTACTCAGAAAACAGATACAAAAGTCAAGTGCACACCTTTTCTGTATGGACTTTTGGTTCATTCTCATACTGGCTTCTTTCCTGGACCATTTCTTTCCTTCACATTATTATGATACTTACATTTCTAACCCATCTTTTAAATGTTTCACCTAATGAACCCTTCTCCTTTAAAATAATCAAACAAAATATTCCATACAAGCTCTCTCAATCACTCTCACATCAGCTCCATTTTTTTTGATATGTTTGCAAAGAGACCTTCTAGATGCTATGGAAAAACATTGGCTGCAAGGGATCTTAATTACTTTTGCTTCTGTTCAGATACAGTTCTTTACATTGGTCCTCTCTTGTCTCCCATTCTTCTTTCTTCAATGCTCTATAGCTACCTGTTGCTTCTGCTAACTTAGTTTGGGGCAAAACTCCTGATTGTGGTACTAATCTCTGTCACCCCTAAGCCAGCTCCAAATCCACTTGTTCTACCTGGCTCTTGCCACTGCTGTTTCAAATGGTGTTGGTCATATGGCAACAAACAAATGATCCATGACTTCATCATCATCATCATCATCATCATCATCATCAACATCATCATGCTATTCAGAGACTCTACCACTGGAAACTAGTTTCTGTACATCCTTCCTTAGCTTCACCAAGGACATTTGGAATCATGGGAGGATCCCCAGAGAGGCTGCAGAAGATCCTCAGTGTGGGAGAGCCTGCTATTCCTATTTAAAATGCTGCTTCACTAAGTTCCTTCAGCAGAGAATACAAATCTTCACCACTCAGAGAGTCACAGAATTCTTCATGGCAGGAGGATGCCAAACATTACCTACCATCAAGACCATACCTATGGATCTCTTCCACTCCTAAGCTTCCACTCACATTCTGCAGGGAAAAGACCCTCCCTCAACTCTAGTCCTATTCCCAGAACCGCTATCCTCTCTGACACATTCCTTAGGCTTGTTCCTAACTAGTTCTTATAACTTATATTAACCCATACTTTTAAATCCGTGTTCTTCTATGATGCTCATTATCTTGTCTCCATACTGCTCATTGTGCTTCCTCTTCATCTGGCTGGTGACTCTGCCTTCCTTCCCAGAGTTCTTGCTCTGCTTAGAAGTCCCGCCTATTCTCTCCTGCCTAGCTATTGGCTGCTCAGTTTTTTACAACATCAATCATAGCAATACATCTTCACACAGTATGTAAATATCCCATAACACCTGTCCAAGAAACTTTCAGTTCCCCCTAAGTCTTGCTGAAATCCCTGGCCTCTATTTTAAATCTGGAAGTTCCTTTGCCCTCACTACCATTGCCCAACTCAGTCACCCATTATCACCTAATCCTGATAGCTAGAGCAAGGCAGTTTCTCAAGATGAAATGGCCATGTCTGGACAAACAACTCCAGGAAGTAAAGAATAGAACTTGCAAATACACTTCTGAAGCTGTATTTAACTTTCCATTTCCACACTTCCTATATAAACTCCAAGTATTCACTTCCCTCATGGCATATCCCTCCAATTATGGTGGGACAGAGGTTCCCCTTGGTCAGGTGTGCTAACAAACATGGTCCCCTTTGATGAGGTTAGACTCTTTTTCTTGCCCTCTGTCTCTTTAAGCTCCCTCAGAAATCTAACAAGGAGTAGTCAAAAAGGTATTAGAGAGCAAGGAACGTAAATAAGGAAAGGAATGAGACCCTGGGTGAGGTCTGCTGCAGGCTGCTAGGTCATGCTGGGTCACTCCTGAGTGGTGATAAAAGCATGATAAGGAATTGGCCACCAAAGAGATGTCCTTTGTTCCAGCCCCCATCTCTTGGCATATTGGTTCCTTGAGGCAAAATGAATGTCAAGCTGGATGCTCATACTTCCCCACACAAAGGTAAAGGGATAGTTGCAGCAGAGCTGAGGGAAAGTGCTACTGGATGTCACCTGCTGCCACTAAAAAGCCTCAAGTCAAAGATAAGTTGGAAGATACTTAAGACATCAATTATGTCTTGGCAGGCCCCCTACTTCCTATACTAACATTCTGAAATTCTCACTGTATTTTCTACTGTATGATCTTAAGCCACTGATTATGTAATTTTTCTGACTAAAAACTAATGTTAATTGTTGCTTTATGGAAGAATAGAACAGGTCACCTGTTTTGTAGGAAATACTGATGATAACAAATCGATCAACTGTTCAAAAACCATTTTGGGCCCTTTGTCATTCATCTGCCCTGTTCCTTCTCCATTGGAAAGTAGCAATGATTACTCTGAATTAGCTTGCATGTAGTAGAATTTTACAGAAGTGATGTCACACTACTACATAGAGTAATTTATTTTTTGTATTTTACCCTAGCTTTGGTTTTGTTTGGCTAGAACCCTTATTTGCAAGCTCAACCAATGTGTCTCTAAAATGCAATATTAGAATATGTCTGAGATTGGTCAATGAGAATACTATATTCCCTGAACTATCATCAATGGCCTAAAGAAAAGATATGACTATTATCTTAGACTAACATCAATGCTAATTAATTTCAAGTCCCGATATAATACTCATACCATGTCAGGTCTAGGTGTACATCTGGAGTACATTCATAAGTGTAATTTATTCCACCATTCCTGATTTCCAGCTGCACTCCAGAGCTATGGTAATAAAAACCACATGGTATTGGCATAAAAACAGATACAATGATCAATAGAATTAAATTGAATATTTGGACATAAGTGTACACACCTATGGACACCTGTTTTTTTAAAAAATAAAGAATTCAGAAATACACAATGGGAAAAATCATCTTCAATAAGTGGTGCTGGTCTAGCTGGATGTCTGAATGTATAGAACGTAAATAGATTATATTTATTGTCCTGCATAAAATTCAAGTACAAATAGATCAAACGCCTCAACATAAAACCAGACACACTGAACCTGATTGAAGAGAAAGTATGGAATATTCTTGAATGCAGCAACACAGACAATTTTCTAAACAGAACAGAACGCCAATAACACATGCATTAAGACTGAAAATAAATGGGATCTCATGAAACTGAAAAGCTTCTGCAAGGCAAGGGATACCTTCAACAGGACAAATTGACAGTTTACAAAATGGAGAAAGATTTTCACCCATTTCACATCCAAAAGAAATGAAGAAATTAGATATCCAAAACAAAATAATTCAATTAAATATGGGGTATAGTTCTAAACAAAGAATTTCCATTAGAGGAATCTCAAATGTTTAACATCATTAGTCATTAGGGAAATGCAAATCAAAACTACTTTGGCATACCATCTTACACCTGTCAGAATGGCTAAGATCAACAACACAAATGACAGCTCATGCTGCTGAGGATATTAAGCAAACGGAACACCCTCCATTGCTGGTAGGAGTGCAAACTGATACAGCCACTATGGAAATCAGTATGATGGTTCCTTAGAAAATTGGGAATCAATTTGCCTCAATATGCAGCAATACCACTGTTGGGCATATACCCAATAGACACCTTATCTTGTCAGAAGGACACTTGCTCAACTATGTTAATACCAGCTTTATTCACAAAAGTCAGAAACTGAAAACTGAAAACAACCTAGATGTCCCTCAACCAAAAGTTATAAAGAAAAATGTGACATATTTACACAATGTAAATTTAACAATTTTCAGAATTGTTGTACAATTGCTTAAAAAAAAGACATCTTGCATTCCAAAGTGGCTGAACAAGCTTACACTTCCACCAACAATGGAGGACGAGAGTGTAAGCTTGTTCAGCCACTTTGGAATGCAATATGGCAGTTTCTCAGAAAATTGAGAATCAATCTCCCCAAGGACCCAGCAATACCACTTCTGGGTGTATACCCTAAAGG
>PVIH01010340.1:20626-48987 GCA_004025045.1 Sigmodon hispidus
GTATTAGCTCAACTATGTTCATAGCAGCATTATTTGTAATAGCAAGAACCTGGAAACAACCTAGATGTCCCTCAACTGAAGAATGGATTAACAAACTGTGGTACATCTACACAATGGAATACTACTCAGCAGTAAGAAAAAATTATATCCTAAAATTCGCAGGCAAATGGATGGATTTGGAGAATATCCTCCTGAGTGAGGTATCACAAACTCAGAAAGATAAGCAGGGGATGTACTCACTCACTAGTGGTCTCTAAACAAACAAACAAGAAAAAAAGCCAAGCATGCCCAAGCTGCAAACCACAACCACTGAACAGCTTGGGATCAGAAACACTCTGGACTGACCCTTTGGACCCCACTCCAACTATAGGAACACCTGACTCACTCTCGAGGGAGAGGGGACAAAACTGGATTTGCCAGGAGTGGAGACTGATCCAAGCATTATTGGGTCAGTGGGACCATAGGACTGTCTGCTCCCTGCCCAGGGAAGGGTTGGGGAGTTGCAGAGAGGAAAAATGTCAAGATGTGGTGGGAGGGGGAAGGGACCTTGAATAAG
This sequence comes from Sigmodon hispidus, assembly GCA_004025045.1. Lineage (NCBI taxonomy): Eukaryota > Metazoa > Chordata > Mammalia > Rodentia > Cricetidae > Sigmodon > Sigmodon hispidus. The sequence goes on from PVIH01010340.1 coordinate 21,183, forward strand.
GATATACAGGGATGGAAAAAAAAATTCAGAGGGAAAGCTGAACACAAAGTAAATATATGTGTAGCAATCTTATTTGCATTACCACCGTTGATAAGCCATGCTTATGATTTTTATCTTCTTTATAGTTATTGTTAACTTTTCAGCATTTTAAATTCATTTTACTGTTTTTTTGATAAATACAAAATAAATAAAGAAGAAAAAAAGATTTTTACCATAAAAAAATAAAAAAAAATTCCCAAAAAAAAGACTTCATGAAATTTGCAGGCAAATGGGATGGAATTATGAAAAAAAAAATCATCCCAAGCCAGGCAATCTACACCCAGAAAGACAAACATAACATGTACTCACTTGTAAGTGGATATTAGCTATTAAATAAAGGATAATCACACTAAATCCACAGATCAAGAGACATTAGATAAAGTGGGGAGGTCTAGGGGGAGGAGAAATGCATGGATGTTCCTGGGAAGGGAAAATAGATTAGATTTTGTGGCTGACTGGGGACAAGCAGGGATGAGAACAGAAAGGATCAGGTTAGGAAGGGAAGAGTAGAGGGAGAGCGGACAGAGAGAGAGGACAGAGATAGGTGGGCATTTAAGGGCAACATGGAAACCAAGTGCAGCAGAAACTTTCTGGAACCTATGAGTTTGATGCTAAAGAGGACTCCTAGTAATGGACAATATGGAGCCTGAACCTGCCATCTTCATAACCAGACAAGTTTCTAGTGGCAGGACTGGGACACCAACCCAGCGACAAAATCTATGCCAACCTACAACCTGCAAGATGTGCTGAGGTAATGGTGTCTCAGAGCTTGTGGGAGTGGTCAGCCTAAGACTAGTCTAACTTGAGACCTACACCAGCCAGGAGAGGGAGCCCATGGCCAGCCAGAAACTGGATGGCTCAGAGTCCTAAGATAGAATCAAAGACAGCTCTCTCTCTCTCTCTCTCTCTCTCTCTCTCTCTCTCTCTCTCTCTCTCTCTCTCTCTCACACACACACACACACACACACTGCAATGAAATTATTTCCAATAATATTCTTCTATACTCATAGGATTGGTACCTAGCCCAATTGTCGTCAGAGAGGTTTCCTTTGGCAGTTGATGGCAGCAGATGTAGAGATCTAAAATCAAACATGGAGTGTTTGACTTGGTCCATAATATCAACTGAGCAGACCTCGTAGGGCTCTCAGAGACTGAAGTGACAACCATGGAGCCTGCATAGGTCTGCCCAGGCCCTCTGTATACATACTTTGGTTGTTTAGCTTGGGATTTTTGTTTTACTCCGAACAGTGGGAGTAGAGGTGTTTCTGACTCTTTTGCCTGCTCATAGGAGCCTTTTCCTCCTACTGGGTTGTCTTGTCCATCCTTGATATGGTGGTACATGCCTAGTCTTATTGTATCATGTTTGGTTGATATCATTGGGAGCTCTGATTTTTTCTGAAGGAAAATGGGTGCACAATAGATCTGCAGGGGGTAGGAGGGGCCATTATCAGGATATATTATATGAAAGAAATTCTTAAAGTATAAAAGCAAAATAAATTTGTTCGCATTGAGATTCCTCAGTAGGAAGGATGGGGTTGTCTATGCTCACCTTTTACTTCTGACCTACCTAAAAATGAAAAAAAGATGAGAAATAGAGCCAAAATATGAAGGGAGAAAGATCCCTGATGGCATCATTTGACACCTAGGTTCCATCATACCTGAAACAAAAACCTTTGAGTTGCGTGGGACAGTCCAGTTTCTCTTACGACCAGGCTAATCTGAATCTCATGCGGCCACTTGCAAATGTGTCTGACATAAGGATTATCCTAATTTAGCTCACTCTGTCACCGGCCCTCTGCGCATCGCATCATTGGTACTTCAGTCTTGCCTTTTTGTGACACCAGGTGTACCCATGCCTCCACTCCTATGCATATGCTTTGATTTCCTCAACACTCCTGTCTTTCCCACCAGAAATCAAAGTGTTTCTGGATAATGCACTGCTATCAAAAGCATTTATTTCATGTTGTAATAGGTGGTAGATATTTATGTCAACCAAGGCAGATGCCTTCTGTCCTTATGAAAAGTACATTTAAACAAAGAAAATGTACTTTTTTGTGTGTCACAACAAATGTGTCTCGTTGATTATGCTTTCCATAGCAGACTTGGTTTCACCTTGGGATTTATTCATGAGCACATTCATAGAATTTAAGATCAAAGGAAGAAATGGAAGGAAGAAAGAGGGGACAAATCCTCCATCCCTTCAAATTACTTTATCCAGGAAGTCGAGTGTTAGATATGAAAACAGGTTCCCACCCCAGCCTCTGCCCATCCATGGCTCCTGCCTACCCCTTGGCCCTTGCCCATCCCTGGACTCTGTACACCCACAGCCCTGCCTACCTCTGGCTCCTGCCCACCCATGACCCTTGCCCACCTAGGCATCTGCCCATACATGGCCCTACTTGCCCCTGGCTCTTGCTTACCCATGGCCCTGCCTGCTCAGACATCTGCTTCCCCATTGTCCCTGTCCATCCCAGCCTCTGCCCATACATGGTACCCCTGCCCATCTCTGACCTCTGTATTGACCTAGGCTACACTTTGTCTTCCCATGAAACATGGTGAGAAATCACAATGTTAAATCTTAGTCAGATTTTGTTACCTAAAACACCATTACTTTTAAAAGGTAGTTTTGAGGTGTTGTGTTTGTTTGAAGTCATATGGTCAATATCTTCAATTGAAAACAGCTTTTGATTCATAAGATTTTTCTAACAAGCTTTAAGTATTCCTTCTTATGCTCCCCTGCTGATTGAATCAGCTGCTGATGGTTTGGCATATACCTTGGAACAGTTGATCCAACTGTAGACATTTTCTCTAAGCTTCAGTGATTCTCTTATGTCAGAGCCTCCCAAATCCTCCACTATTTAAAATCCAGACACAGGCGCTCGACATAAGCCTTCAGCTGAAAGACTAACATGATATTTAGAAAGTAAAAGACTTTGGTCTCCTTTGTCCAACAAAGTTCAAATTTCCCCTACAGCAATAAACACCTTATCTGAGGAGTATGCGGCACGGGCTAAAGTCTTCAACCATGAAATTATATGACTCTGCCTTGACCTCTGCCTTTCTCCAGTGAATCTCACACATAGCATACAAACAGCAGCTCTGGGCTGTTTCTCTGATCCAGCCAGTGAGCTGAGTAAATCTTGAGGCCTGTGGATGCCTATATGAAGGCACCCCAGAGATGGGGACATCTTTATCTGTCTTCACTTACATGGAGCAAGAATGAGCAGCCTCTGGGGCTTGTGCTGTATGATATATGTATCTGAGTGGATTTCTGTTCCTGCCTCAGGCAGGACAGTGATCTCCTTCAGAATGGTGGAGCCAAGGCCCAGTGATGATGATGATGATGATAAATTGTGTCGAGGCAGAATGTCACCTGCTTGGTCTCTTCATCACCAAGGCTCTGACTTCTGCAATGCCTTGATACTGGCATCCTGGGCACAACACAGTCGTCAGAGTCCCATGGAGTTCATTATCTACTGATGCAGAATGCAAAGACCCACTCTAGACATGTTGAACCAGCTTCTTTCCTGTGCCAGCCACCATGTACTGCCGTGCCCACTAGTGTCTGAGATTTCACTGTGTGATGAAGTTCTGTTCTGCTTGTCTTTTGACTTCTATTCACAGGATTTAGAATCCCTTCAGAGAAATAGATGAAGACTAAAGATGCCAATCAAATGTGGACAGATGTTTGAGAGTAGAGACACTGAAGCTCAAGACAACTGTGTAAACTGTTGTGTATGATGATATCTTTACTGTGGTCACCAAAGGACATAAACCTGCAAATGTCAAGGGTGACCAGCACTCAGAAGTTATAATCAGGAAATGAGAAGGGGAGCAATCTAAAAGCTTTCATTTGATCCCCTGGATCAGGCATTGCCTGAAATCCACCCACATTTATCTCACTAGCAAGAATTAATAAATTCCTTGGATAATCACTGCTTGTGATATTGCTGAATTGTAATTCAGTAGTTGATTTTGAGTATTAGTCATTATTTCCATATCAATCAAGGATACATGAGAAACAGAAGCAACACAGCCAGAGATTGTTTTAATCTGATTCACAAACTGAAGCCAGCAGGTGTAAAATCTGTGGGATAAACATGGGATAAAACCTTGATATCTCACAACAAAATCTCAAGTCCCAAGCCTGGGATCTGAAGGATAACATCTCTCAATTTGGATGTGACTTCTTGCTTTGACTTTGTATTCAGATACTCCAACTGTTTGGATGTGGATCACCAAAGGTTAGGAAAGCTATCTGCTCTGCTTAAAGTCAACGGATTGTAAATGTCAATCACTTGAAAAGCATCTTCCTACAAGCACATAGAGTTGGCTAGCATTTGACCAAACAGCGTGCTGGCATACTAGAGTGGCTAAGTGGGCAAGCCACATAAGCCAAATTTTTCAAATTTTGCTAAGATGAGAGTGATGGGATAAAAATCCTTAGTGACAAGTCTTCCACACAGTGGGGCACACTGACTTTCTGTTCTTTGTTTAAGCATTAGTTTTGTTCAAGAAAATCAGCAAAGCATTGAAACCCCATTCAATCTAAAGAGCTCAAAGTTGGGAAAGACTTCAAGGTATCACGGAGTCCTATTTGCCACTAGAAGAGTGACTTTTCTAGTTATGGTTCACAGCATAAATCACTTGTGTCTAGCTGTATTTCCCTTTAATCAATATGGTTCTTTCATAAGGTAATCAATTTATAAAAGTAATCACTGTACACGGCCATAAATACAACCTCACCTTCTAGCCTTAAATGCATGAATGAATATGTAAACAAATGAAGCAAAGTGACATTGATAAAGTCTTGAAAGACTGCCACTTACAAAGTGTGTTCATTGCAGATTTATCCTCCTCCTAAAAACAACGGGGCTGAGATACAAAAGTCATGTGAGGGGCTCTCCTTGAAAAATTGAAATAATTTAAAGAAAATGGAACAGGAAAGCTCTCATTACTGCTTGGGTTGCCGCTATTAAAGGACCTATCTGTGTAACAACTGTGGTTTTGCTGCTCCTCTGGGAAACAAGAACATAGCTATTGCCTGACATCTATCTACAACAACTGTGAGCCAGTGCCAAGGCTTTACCTGGACTTTTGTTATCACTAGAAACACATGACCCACCAATGCAGGTTGCATTACTTGCTGCAGATGGGAACTATAATTTTTATTCCTGACTGATCAATCATTTGTATATGCCTCCAAGCCTATTAGAAAAACTTCTTGGCACACACAGGCTATGACACTACATCTACTCACATTCTTCAGGCCAGCTTCCCAGAAAGATAAACATAGACTTTTGAGGATACTAGGAAATTCCAAGACTGCGCCTTCAGTCGCTGACCTCATAACCTCCGTGCATAATTATCATGTCAGTCAAACTCTAATCCTGACCTAAGACCCAAAGCACTGCAGTGCAAGAAGCTTTGGAATAGTGAATACCACCTTTACTATGTCAGATAAGCTCACAGGTGACACTCAGTCCAAACCTCCTTCTGTGTGGTCCAGCTGTATCAGCAGCATCATCCATACACACATGCACATGCATGCACGCACATACACACTTTACCTTGTAAACACATGGATAAGTTTTCATTTTTTGCTCCTGCTCCCCAGGACAAGGTGGTTCTTTTGGCAAGTTTCTTCATAGTTAAGGCCCATTTCAGAGAGCAATAACTCAGAGAGGACTGCTTTGAATTACCCAATGGAAGAACCCTTGATGCTCCTGACAGTCCCTGCTCTGGCAGCCTTATCTGTCTGCTTCATAACGCACCATTCTCCCAAATAGCCTCATTCATTTATAAACTCATCTATCTCTGATACCTTGAGCAGTGTTCAGAACCCACTATCTGTTTAGTAGTAACTGTTAAATAAAGGGATTAAAAGCAAAGTACAGGATGGATTGGCAAATAAACAAACTCCCTCATCATTTACATATCCATACATGCATTATTCCAAAGAACAGTCCTTTTATCCAGAATTTTGCTTTCTACTACTTCAGTTGTCTGTGATAAGTCATAGTCTGGAAATATAAGATGGAAAAATATCATAAATAAGTAATGGCTAAGTTAATTGTGTACTGATCTGGATCTGAGTGGTGTGATGAAATCTTACCCAGCCCTGCTCCATTTTATCCAGGCTGTGAATCCTGGATTGTCCAGTGTGTTCACACTCTTTACACTATCCCTACATAGTTGTTCAGTATACATCTCCATTATCAGATTGGCTTGCATGATGGTGCACTTATGTTTGACTAAGGCTGATTGTACTCACTAATGGTCCTAGAGTGCAAGAGCTGAGTATGGCAAAGGGGAACCATAAAGCACTTTCTTTACACAGAAAGGCAAATTTTTCCCAGAGAGAGAGAGAGAGAGAGAGAGAGAGAGAGAGAGAGAGAGAGAGAGAGAGAGAGAGAGAGAGAGAGAGAATCCTAAGCTTTTGGGAATCCTTTATCATGCTTAGTTAACTTCTGTTCTCTGTCATCACCATGGGTGCACAGGAGTCAGCAGTGTTCATAGAGTTTGGTATTCTCAAGTTTCAAGCAGCCACTCTCTGTGGTGGAACATGTCCTCAAGACTAAGAGACAGTCATGTGTCACTTTAGGACTTCAGGATTTCCTACCAGGACAGCCTCTGGCAGCAGCTGATCAGTATAACTTTTCAAGCGTCTTCTGATTCCCTTAGAGTGTGCGCACAACTGTCTTCACTTGGGTGTTTCACTTCTGTTTATTAATGGTGTCCCCTAGTCACAGCACATTTTCTGGCAGACACATCCCTCTCACTGTACTCACAAGTTTAATGTAAGAAATAAAAAGAGAGACTGAGTTTTTAAGAAGTATGTTCTTGATAAGCCACATGTCCTTGGGCAGCTGGCTTTGAAATAAGAATCCAGGGCCTTGCATTCATTCTTATTAAATTTCATCAGAGCACTGACAGGTATCCATGTTATCTTTGTGTCTCTCAATCTGGAGCCTAATTTGGTCTGGAGTCGCCTGTGCACCAGATGATCAGCAGAGCTGCTTGGCTGCCAGTAAAGGTGCCTGACAACTGAGCACACCATTTTTTACTTGGGCACTGACTCAACATGGTCTAACCAAGGCAGGAGGAAAAGGAAACACCATGGAAACAGCTTTAAAACAATGACAATCACAATATTACTTATGGTTGTATAATAAATAATACCAAGACACACCTGCTTAGCACAATTTGTTTCCCATATTCTGTGACTAGGGTAGCTGCTATTCTGGTGATGTTGTAAGAGCACAGGAAATGCTAGGATTTATTTATTTACTTATTTATTATTGATTGGCTCATACATAAGCACCTAGTGTTGGATTCCTCCTCCAGGAATAGCTCACCATGGAAAATGTTCTTCTGCATGCTGGACATTCTACACAGTAGGCAGACTGGGTACCAGTGTCACTGTTCAAAAGATAAAACACTGAAGGAAGATCAAGCAAGAAGGCTGCCCAGCTCCTTCTTACCATATGCCATTGACCAGAAACAATCAAGGCTAGAAATAGTCAACACACACACACACACACACACATACACACACACCCTCATGTTATCACCCTGTGTCTTTTCTCATTTAAAATCATGTCCTGTGTTTAAGGAAGTGAAAATACTATATACCCTGATTTGACTATTACACATTAAAAGACATATTAAAATTTCATACTGTGCATCATAAATATGTATAATTAAAAAATGAAACCTTACCAACAAGTACTTATAAATAAAACATAAAATGAAGAAAAAAGCATTTTAAAAATTTAAAGTTATATCACCAACATCATTCACTGGATGGTATTGAATGTTCATCCCTTACATGGTTTTAGCATCTTAAGTATTACTTTATCTTTCCATTCCACTATTAGGCACGTGGGTTGCTTTATTTATTTGTTTTCCATCTTTCATATCTCATTGCCAAAGGAGAGGTGGGATAGGGGTCACGGAAAGCAAGACTCAGTAAAAAGACACTCAATGACTATTATTTTTTTCCTCTGAAATGTAGCTTTTGTTCATCCTAAGAAGAGCAAGAGTCCCAGCCCACTGTGGCCTCAGCCTCAGTATCAGATTTTGGGTGGTGTTCTTTAGAAGTAGTCTTTTTTTCAGGCCTGTGGAGTTGTCTTCCACACAGTCACAATCCAAGGCACCTTGTAGCTCACGGTCATCACTGGTCCAGAGTAACTCTGGAATCTCACACACGTGTTCTCAATTCTCTCTGCTCTCCTCTGCTCTACAGGCAAGAAAATTGAAATGGATCAAAGCCCATTGGCATTACCAGGAGTTTCTGTTGGTAGCTCTAACTGCCACCTGAGCTCTAGATTTTGACTTGTGTGTAATTCTTTCCTCCTCTCCATTAGAAATGGCCTCTTCACAGCTAAGTAGCTCTTCAAGCTTCTTCCCAGTCTCAGAGATGTGAGGGATCAGACAGGATTTTTCTTTTTAATTTTGTTTTTGTTGGGCTGAGGAGAGAACTGCTCAGTAGTCAAGGTACTTGTTATAAAAAGGGGAGGGATTGGAGTTCAGGTTCCATTATCCATATAAAATGGCTTGGAGTAAGAAATAGTCTGTAATTGCAGCCTCAGAAGGTGGAGACAGGAAGTCCTGGCACAGGCTGGATAGCAAAAATAGCCATGTTTGCCAACTAAGGGTTTGCCTGAGAGAGCCTGACCCAAAGAATAATATTGAAGAACAATTGAAGCAGATTCCTGGCTTCAGCTTTGGGTCTCTATATGTATGTGTATGCATAAGCATGCATGTGCACCCATAGCACATGTTCATGCAACATACATGTGAATAAGCTACACACATAAACGTAAAAGATAATGATGTTATAAAGTGTCTTTAAGTCTTTTAGCTTGTCAAAATCACCTTTTCCTTAGTTTCAGATTTTTTGAGAATTTTATGCATGAATATAGTATTATATCCTTTCCATCCCTTCCTCTCCCACCTACAACTCACTGCTGCCTACCTCTCAAATTCATGACTTCTGAAATTGTTACCATTACATGTATCCATATGTGTATGTAAATATGTACATCTGTACAACCTCCTGAGCACATTTAGTGTCACTTATATGTTCTTATGTTTACTGCTAACAACATGTTTTGCATAAATTCTACTTGGCATTATTAATAAAAACCTGGAGCCAGATTTTAGGGAAAAGCTGAAAGATCAGAGAGACAGGCAAACAAGCCACAGCCCCTTCTCACCCGGCCGCTCCTCTGGAATCCTTAGATTGAGTGTCTCTGAGTCTTCAGCTGAAAGGGGCAGGACGTCCCAGGCAAAAGGCTAAACTCCTGCCTCCTCTCTCTTCTACCCAGATATCTCACTTCCGTGTTCAACTTTCCTAGGGCTAGTTTTAAAGGTGTATGCCTCTACTCTCTAGTTCTGTTTGGCTTTGAGCTCACATAAATCCAGAGGATCTCTGCCTTAGTAGTGCTGGGATGAATAAAGTAGTAAAGGCATGAATTACCACTCCCTGACCTTCAAGACTAAATCCATGGCTGACTCTGTCCTCCGATTTTTTTCAGGCAAACTTTATTAGATACACAATAGATTACCAAACACATGAGATTTGATAACCTACCAAAGGACTCATCCCTGGAGAAAGACTTTTTTTTCCCCTTTCATATCAGCCATCGCTTGCCTATAGCTCTTCATCTAGGAGCAGGACCTTATAAAATCTCCCTTATCTACCTTGGAACACCAACTGATATTTTCATTATTCAGGTCTCAGAGAGGTGACCATATTATTACGATTTCATGGATGCAGCTTCCTTGTCATATCTAGAAGATGCCACATAGCAGCAGATATTCTGGTCCTCTGACTCTTAGAATCTTTCTGCTCCTTCTTCTACAACATCACCTGAGCTTTAGGCAATGGAGCTTATGAAGCAGATGTACTACTTGGGATTTGGCACTTCATGGACATGTAAATTTTTTGCATTTTAAGCATTTGTGGATTTCTGCAGTAGTCTTCATCTGCTGCAAAAATAAACTTTAATTAGGGATGAAAGCTACAGTTATTTGTAGATATACGAAAAGTATTAAGAATACATTTAGAAGTTATATTGTTTTAACAAAGTGGCAGTTATAGGCTCTTCTTTAATGCCTGTGGCCTCTGTTCTAGGTAGTTGGCTAAATTTAGCACCAGGAATGAATTCTCTACTGTAGACAGGGCCTTAAGTCTGGTTTACATGGCTGCTGGTTAAGCTCAAGGTAAAAATGCTACTATTGCTTTACTAGAGATATCAGGATTTTTATTGTACCTAAGATTTATAGCTAGATATGACTATTGATTACTTTTCTTCCTTGGTAGCTTGCATAGTCTCAAAACCAGAGGACAGGGTTCTCACAGTGAGGAGCTTCTAGGTCGGTTCCAGTCTGACTTTTCCAGTCTCTACAAGAAAGTGATGTCTCCTTTGGATTGAGATTAAGATTTTAGACCTCAGTATCCTTAATGTTTTTCTAGGTGCTTTTGTCTAGATGCGAGGGTCTGGAAAGTACTTCTTTAGGTTTAGCTGAGGCCTTAATATAGCATATTCATGTTCATATCTTTCTCTTGACCTTAAACCTGAGGCTATAGTTTAGTGGTGTTCTGTGATATTTGATAATATCTTTTCATAGTTTCCTTCAAGACTCTTTTTTATTTGAAGGAAAGACTGGAAATAAAATACCTTTCCTAAGCTTCAAGTTCATGCCTGACAGTATTTTATATAAATTCTTCTTAAACATTGCATATGTACTTTTCTACTTTTTTATACTTCATATTTTAATATAGTGAAAATGTCAATTAATAATTCAGTATTCTCTCGGAAATATTAACAATTCAAGATTTATCCAGTCCAATTTCTACTTCCCACTGTTAGGTAAACTCAAACCAAGTTTTGCTTCATCATATAGCACAGATTTTCTTTTTCAAAACCCAATTGGTCATTTACTTACTGCCCTTCACACTTGTGACAGTTTCATTGATGACATCCATCCTCTGCTTGCTGTACACAATATAAAACCAATATCACATTGAATTTCCTTTGAATGATGGGCCTTCTTCACAGCATAGAGACTGGTTTCCAAACTACCATACTTTAAGGTGAAGATGGTGCCATCAGTTCTTTAAGACTTCGTTATCCATCTTTCTTTTACTGTGGTCTGGAGAACAGAATGCACGGCAGGGCTAGCCCAGCCCAGCTTTAGAGCAAGAGAACACAAGTTTGTCCTTCAGGAAAGAGTTTCAACTTTATGGTATCATAGAGCATATGGAATGAAAACATTGCAGTAGCCATCTTTGAAGACATAGCCTGCATCATTTCCATTCACATTCTGAGTCCTCCACTATGTTCTGAGAACACCCCTTTGAGATCCATTGACTTATAGCTTCATTTTTACAGTTAAGGAAACAGGAACACAGATAAAATAATCATCACAGGTTGAAGGTCTCCTATTCAAAATGCTGAAATCCACATGGTCCATAATCCAAAAATATTTGAACACTGGAATAGTGCCTGGGGTAGAAAATTTATACCTGGATTTCAAATGGATTTCAGTTAAAATACAGGTATATTTTTTAAAAGTCTCATACAGCTTTTCCTTCAGGTTATGTGTATGAGGCATCTATGAAACAAAAATTAATGTTATGCTTTGACTTGAGACCTATCTACTAGATATCTATATGCTAAAATAAAAAATACTTCAATATGTGAAAAAAACCAAAACCAATGTTTCTAGTTTTCAAAACATAGATGTACTTATCCTGTGTCCTGAAGGTTATAACTAAAAGTCAATCTCAGGCCAGTTGGCTTCTGGACCTGTTTGCTCAGTGTCCATTTGGAAAAAATAGTATATCATCTCTAAGTGGTCATCTCTCTCTCAGGGTGAATAAACCCTCTTACAGAGAATGTATCTCTTGCCATTCTGCATCATTTTATCCCAGAGTATTTACTGAAAGACCACTAAATACCTGGCACTGCTTTAAACGTTGGAAATGTGATAATGAATAAGTCAGAAATTATTTCAGTGTTCAAATAGCCTATAATACAGATTAGAAAAATAGCTATTATAAATTTGAAATAATTACTATTATAGTTTTTCTATGTATTCAAAGAAGCGGTAAAGAGCGCCATGGGGGAGTTTTAAATACTCACTGATTCATGATTTGGCACAGGGTCCAAGAAATTTAAACATTTAACATTTAAAATCGTATTTCCAAGATTGATCAAATGCCATGCCCTTTCTGCTCAGCAGTTTTTCCCTCTCTGAACCTCCAAGTGTCTCCAGTCTCAGAGTGTGTAGATGCTGTCTATCTTGAGTGTCCTTGATGGCTGACAGAAAAAGTTGTGCCCATTCTGGGGGTCACTGGCTCTTTATAGTGAAGGGGAGGTCCTGTCTGCATTCCTGTGTGTGTGTGTGTGTGTGTGTGTGTGTGTGTGTGTGAATAAAATCTCTATTTTTCCTGATTTTTCTCAGTGCACACTCAATGTGATTGTGCTTTGAGGGAAATTGAAATAAACTCAGAAATCTACACAATGCTCCTGGTGGAGGTGACACTTTAAAATACATGAAACTTTATGATTTTGCTGGGTATTTGTGAAAAAAATGCCATGCTGATTGCTGTCTGTGGTGCCACTTTCTCTACCTCTGCACAATGCATCAGGTATTACAGCTTGGCTCTATTGTCCGAGGTCTGTCTGAATGCTATCCCTGAATATACTTGCTGTGTGACATTAAATAGATCACCCACCTCAGCACTTGAAACTTTTTTCTGTTGTAGAATAGTGGACAGGGAATCATCTCAAAGATCACCTGGGATATCACTAAGTATGTGGTGGCAGCCATTTATTAGCTTAGTAGCAGTCTTTGCGGGTCAATATACAAGAAGGCTGGCAGGTAGAGAACGGATTTCCTCATATTCTCTACTGTGTACTGTGCAGAAATGGTAGCTCAGAAGACCTTAGCTAACCAAACCTGAATATTCCAAAAGTCCTGCGGGATGACACATGCCCTCTTTCTGGCAGATGTTCTATGACCTTTGCAATATCTTCCTCAGTAGGCATGTCTTTGCATATATGGAATAATTTACCTGGTCAGACAGTTTATGCTAACAATGTGATCTACAGTATGCTTGGGCCTAGGACCACATTATAGTAATGTCTCACCATGCTTCACATGATATCTAGAGACTCATTAGCTATGGCAGCCATGTTTGTATTCCATGCCTATGAATGACTTCCAAAAAACCCCTCACTGTTGGGACTTAGATGGACTTCCTTGGTTGGGGAAGCTTCCCCTGTACCAGTACCTGGAGAATTAAGTGCTCTATGTGTGACTCCCCAAAATACACCATAAAGATCAGCAGTGTGATTTACCACACCCTGACCCAAGCGAACTTCAATGTCTGTTCTTCCATCTTACCAAGTCATGACTGTGAACAAGTGGGGTTTTCTTAGTTCTGTGATCCCTGTTCTCTGAGGGTGGTCTTGGGGTTTCCTGGCAGACCTGAGGAGCTTTCTTTGTAATATCTGACCTAGGCTGATCTTCAAGAACACTGTGATGAAGTGGATATTCTCAGAAGCTAGATTCCAAAAGGCAGAGGAAAAGTGTTCAGCCACAGTTTGAGTGGGAACTGCTGGATCTCAGAGAAACAAGTGTTGTTTGTGCCAGTGATTTCTGAAAGAACTGAAGAGAGACATATTACCCAGACCCAATCATTAATGGCGTCCATCCTTATAGACTCATCATGCCTTCTTTGTAAAAAGGAAGCACAAGGTATGAGAGAGAGGCAGAGAGACATACACACAATACCAGAAGCAAGCCAGCATCCTCCCTCTCTAACACCACCTGCTGAATTATCTCTAAGTTCCTCTGGGTGCTAGTGAGACTGCTCAAAAAGGGAGCAAGTGCCCCTCACAGACCAGAGCAGCAAATAGGCTGTCTCAAATCTGATTTGAGGCTTCTGATTTCTTTCCATATTTTATATTAAAAATCTTTAAAGAAGAAAGCTTATCTGTGTGCACGGATATGGGAAGGTTTCCAATATAGGCTGCTGCAGGAGATTAAAACAAGATATAGGAAGAGGATATGGTGGTATTTGTGTAAAGCAAAGCAAACACATACGTACGTATATACACATGATAAATCTTTTTACATAAGATAGTCACATATTTCTTATTCTTTCAGCTCCTCTTTCATTATGAATATCTGTTTTAACATATGTATATTTTGTGTGTGTCTCTCTCTGTCCTGTCTCCCGCCCATCACTTCTTCCTCCTCCTTCTCTAGCCCCCTCCCCATTTACTCCTCCTATATCTCATTTCCAGAAAGAAACAGGACTTTCATAGGTATTAACAAAGAATGGCACATCAAGTTGAGGCAGAATCAACCCCCTTCCCCTGTATCAAGGCTGGGCAAGGCAACCCAGCATGGGGAGTAGATTCCCAAAAGCTAGCTCAAGCTCCAGAGACAGGTCCTGATCTCACTGTTAGGAGCCCCACAACCAGATAACGATACACAACTGTCACACACATGCAGAGGACCTAGGTTGGTCAAGCTAGGACTCATAGCAATAGTGGAGAGGGTACCTGAACTGGCCATCACCAGTAATCAGATTGGTGATGACTTTAATTAGCATTAGAGAGCCTTCATTCCTGAAGGAAGCAGGTGCACAGATTCAGAGCCAAGTACATGGACTCTTAAAGCCAATAGAAAATCTTGATTAGATGGTCAGCAGGCTACCCAGGGAACTTGCCCAAACTGTATAGCCCCAGTCTCACTGTTCTTTACCTTTAATCTACAAAAACCACATCCTGGCTGACACATATTCATTAGCAAGAACAGTCAGTGAGAAGAGAAACCACAGGAGCTAAAAAAAAATCAAAGTTAGTGCACTCCAGAAGGATCCTGGAACAATGGACAGCTCTCTGGTGGATTAGATAGTTGTTTTGGCAGATGTTGAGCCTACATGCTGGGATCTGAGGTCAGCATGGTGCCTCTAACATGAAGCCAGCTGTATTAAGGTTTAGGGATCTACTAAGGTCCATGATCCTGACACATGAGAAACTTCTGGGAAGGGAACTGAGAAGCATGAACAACTTTAGACACAGTATTTTACACACCTAGGCTCAGACCCTTAAAACAGGCAGGCACAGCACTTGATGTTTCTAATGTCAGGAGTCCTCAGTAAGTTGTGACAACAGTGCCCTACTGAGTCCTGAGGAA
The DNA here is from genome assembly GCA_004025045.1 of Sigmodon hispidus. Lineage (NCBI taxonomy): Eukaryota > Metazoa > Chordata > Mammalia > Rodentia > Cricetidae > Sigmodon > Sigmodon hispidus. The sequence continues at coordinate 36,447 of PVIH01010340.1, forward strand.
AGATCACTGTTGGCTTTGCTCAGCTCCTAGAACCACAATCCACATCTTCTATGGAGGACCCCAACTTCCTTTTCTGGAGAGCCTGTGCTCTCCCACTGGGGGCTTGCATCCTTCATCCTGTTCCATCATTAATTCTGTCCCTGTGATTCTCTTCCCCCTAGAAAGACCACATGACTACCTGGACACTGCATCCCAGTGTGGAAGTAAGTTGCTCTCCTTGTTATGTAGGACTGCTCCAGGTTCAGGTGAACCCCTTCAGGGACAACCATTCTGCCTTAAAAACCACTATCACTGGGCACAGCTGCCATCTCAAAATGTTTTACCATGTGTAGTAGCATGTACTCAAAACATAAAGCTGTACTTATATTTGATAAGGTAATATCTACAGTTTGCTAATCACAAAACTAGTTCTGTATATTTCTGGCAATCAAAGCCATAACCCAGTGCATGATCAGTTTCCGATCTTTATCTCTACCCCTCCAACACTATTCGTGTGTGTGTGTGTGTGTGTGTGTGTGTGTGTGTTTATGTGTATGTTATGTACCTTTTCTTAGAAGCAGCTATAATGCTTTTCCATTGTGATTCTGTTTTTCTGAGAGGGGGTGCTATAACCCTGTGTGGATGGGGGAAGGGAGGGAGGGCACACTTCTGTAATGTTTTCTATCTTGAGGGAGACTTCTTTCTGTTTTCTTAGGGAGCCAGTAAATTGTCTTGGGAGATGTTGGATACAAGCTACACAGGACTTTAGACAGGTGCTTACAGGATCAACTGTGTCCTGGGGAAAAGCAGGCACTATGCATGCTCTGTTCCAAACTGTGTCCTCCCCCCAATGCAGTTATGTACTGGGAAGGGTGGCAGGCAGTGGAAGAGATATGTCCAGAATCTCTTGCCAGGAATATACTGTATATCTTCCAGGATGGCATCGTTTTCCAGCTGTGTATTTATGCCTGTGTTAGTGTTCCAAGAAATACCATGATCAACCAAAGCATGATTTCCCTGGGAACCACAGAGGCATAAGGCTGTCAGCCCAGGTGATATAGGGCCCTCCCTGGCTCTTTTGTGAGCACCCCACAGCCATAAGGCAAGAAAGTTGAATTGATCTGGTTCACTCCCTGGGATTTAGCTGATTCATTCTAGTATCTCCCATCAGGTCTGGGCCTGAGGCTCTTCTTGGTAGAGAGAGTCCCCCAAAACATTATAGGGGCACCATTAAGGCAATTGCCCTTGGGTTGGCACTAAGCATGGGGACTTAGAGGGACTGGGTTTTTTCCTTTCTTTTAAACGTCCCAAATATATCAAACCCCCACTCAAGCAATAATCCACTCAGGTCAGTGAATATTAGACAAAGGAAAGCACAGAAGAGAGTTACAGAAGCAGATGGGAAAGCAGATACCCCAAGGCACACAGTCTCCTAAGAACAGGTCTGCCCGGCATGTTGAGAGTCGAACACTAACTGAGAGATGCTATCCTCTGTTGGCACAAGATCTTTTGGGTCAGTCACATACACATTTGTTTTTGTACAGAATCATTCTACATGTCCCAGGCTGTTCTTGAATTATAGATTATCTTGTTTCAGCCTCCCTATTGTTTACATATAAGAGTGTGCCTTCACACTCAACTCAATCCTATAATTTTTATTTACAGTATACAGAGTCATGTGTGCATACTAGAAAAGACATTTCTGAAATAGAATGAATTCCCACTGCCCGCCACCCACTTTCTAAGTAGTCAATCATCCTACTTGCAGGCTTCAGAAAAATATATTACCTGTGGCACATAGATCTTGGACCATATAGAAGAAAGATGTGCAAGTGGTCACCAAGGAGTAGACCTGTAATCTCAGCACTCAGCAAGCAAGAAAATAATGAGTTCACAGGAACCTGGGTTGTACAAGCCAAACCCTGGCTTGCTCCCCCTGTACATACAGCAATAGAAGGCTGCATATTTACAGAATTGATTTTCATGGGATATTTTTCCTTCCACAGCCATGCAACAATGCTTAACCAGAACCACAACCAAAGTGACAGAGATCAGCAAAGGCAAGCCTCAAATTGTCTTGTAGCTCAGTAGACAAAGTACGTAAAATCCAGACAGTTCACTCAACAAGCTTTGGAGGAAACTAAAACAGCTTTGACTGTGGTCTAGATTCTCAGGACATTGAAATTTTTGTTCTCTGGTGAAACAGTGTCTCATTCTGCTGTAGGAAGAAAAAGGTGAAAAGCTGAATCCCAGAATTCAAAAACCATTGTCAAGAGACCTGGAAGGACAAATGGTTCTTTAAAAGGTGATCATAATTACTTCCTTCTTCTCAATGGCACAAAGGGGTTTCCCCATCTAACACCTCCACAAGACCGACCTTGGTATAAAAGAGATGAATTCAGTATTGTTCCAGTGCCTCTCTGGTATTTAAAAGCCCTTCTCGGGGAGAATAATTTATTAAATATTGTAGTCAGTACAATGTCTCCTGTTGAAACATGTGCTTTAATGGGCTTATTAAATTTAGATTATGTTAAAAAGAGATAGAATGGGAAGGCATTTCTCCCACTTCGCAGCACTGGATCACACAGGATGACTGGGTATTGCTCAAGAAAAAGCTCCCAGCCTTGATTTACCCCTGTGGTGGGAGCAAGAGAGTGAGGCTTCCAGAGATCACAGAGGACTCTATTCTGTAAACATGATATGCTGGTCACAGCCTGCCTCCACTCCAGAGACAGCAACAAAGCCTTTCTTCTCTTTTCCTTCTTAGTTCATCCTTTTTCTGACTGGTGTTTTACATTGTTTATATATGAAATGCATTACTAATAATTGGGCATTAATGATGGCTCCCTCTGCTAAGCACAGTTCCAGCATTGTACCTATACTTACCATGTCCTATGAGATGGAATTATTATTGTCATCATTACCATCACCATTGTTTTTGACATTATCATTACTGTTATTATTGCTGCCTATGGGTAAAAAAAGTGAGACACAGAGAAACTACGAGAAGTACCCAGGACCACATCGTGAAGGACAAAGCAAGGGTTCGAACTCAGGAATCTGAATAGATTTTGTATCTGTCTAACTGCTGGATCACATAGAACATATTTATATGTTCTTCTATAAAGCCAGATACTTTACATAAAAAGAGAAAGTCTGCTCTTATCACAGGCCCAGTTCTCAAGCCTTTCTCTCCCATGCCCTAAGTTAACCATTACAACTGTCTTGGGAAATAATTTTTACACATATTTAAAAATAAATAGAATCATCATGTTTCTGAGCTCAGCTCCATCACTCTCAATCATTTTTGTAGCTACATTTTTATTCATAAATAGCCCCTAGTGGCTATATAACACTTCATTCAGCTTTATTTAGGGGTTCTCTTCTTGATGGACAGGTTTCTTTTGATAGTTCACTAAATTAAATAGCACTGCATCAAATGGGCAGATCTGTCTCAAGGACAGAGTGCAAAAGCAGCCCCTCAGAGGCCCTTTAGTCTTTAACAGATAGGGCTAACTTACCTTCTTTGCAATGACACGTGGGTATGGGGATTTCTTCAGCCTTTTCACCACTTTGGTTTTGTAGGGTGGCCTTTAATAACTTCTTGCTCCCAGTTCCTTTTTTGATTGATTTTGTTTGATTGATTGATTAATTGATATAGGGTCTCAGTATACAGCTCAGATTGGCTTCAAACTCATAACATCCCTGTCTTGGCCTCTAACCCATAGAGTGCTAAGATTACAATTGGAGCCTGCTGACAATGAACTCTTACATTTTACATCCAGGCCTTCTGCTTTCCATCCATAGAATGCAGTTGTTGCAGGGTGCAGTGTGGAACACAGGCAGGATTTGCATCTGAGCAGAGAAGAATTCACCCTGTAAGGTGAGAGCAGACAACGGGGGAAGGGCTCACAGTCTGGACCCAATTTTGAAACAGGCTGTCAGCCTCTCCAGGGTTGTCTTCCTGTCTGGGTGCTTGACTTACATGGGGAGATCCTTGCCTCCTACCATGGAGCCTCTTGACTGAATGGTGCTATATCAAGACTCACAGTTGTCTGTGAATGACTTCTAAGTGGTGCAAATATCTTGCCTTCACCCAAACCCCAAGTTAGGACTGAGTTCCTTTTTTCACAGACCAGCCCAATGGCTTCCTGCTCCTTGTCCAGCTCACCACATTATATAACCACACTTGATTTCCCATCACTTTAAAAACTAAAAATTTTAAAAGTAGATGACAGTCTCCTGGAGAAAAATTCAGAATGCTTTTCTCTACTATTCATTTAGGCCCTTGACCATGGTCTGGCGCCTTTGCTGCTTGTGTTCCAACACAGCCAGACCTTCTGGGGGATGTACTTAGAGTTTCCACAATTTTTGGACAAATGTGGTGAAAGTAGAATGTTAATGAACATTTTACTTTGAGAGCTGGCAAAGGGATGTGGATTTCTAAGATTCCTACCAAAAGCTACGTGCCTCTTTAGAGGCAAACCTCTGTGCTTGGAGAAGTTATTCTTCAATCCCAATATCCAGCTCCTAATTCAACAGATAATTGGTGAAGATGTCCATGTGCTGACATGGCAGCACATGCTAGGGACACAGAGCTGTTATCACATGCATACTCTCCTGTCCCCACAGAACTTAGGTCGCTGTCTACCTGCTCTGTTCACTCAACTGTCTAGTTTTTTTTCTATTTTCTATTTTCTGCTGCTCATCTCTTTCCCAAGAGCTTCACTCAGACTCACGTGCCAGCATTTGCAAAGCTGCCAGCTCCTGCCTGTCAGAGATCTTTACTGCTTCAAACTCCCAACCCTGCTTCAAGAACTCTACAAGGTATATCTGAATATTTTGAAAATATAGTCAATATCTGCATTTACTGCTGGCCCAGGTCTCTTAAAATACTTCAGAATAGAGGGTTCTGGACCTTGCAAGTACATATCCACTATTCTTCCCTAGAGCTTTCACAGGCCTCCTCCATGTCTTCATTTTTTGAAGGCACAGCCTGACTGATTTTGTTGAGGATGGTCTAATGGAAGCTACATCTTCCTATAGTGTTTAGTGTATATTTACTCACACATCGAGAGGCAGAAATCCCACGGGTTAATTTAAAAATTCATCATGTATTTGTTTTGTTTTGTTTTTTTCTCTGACTCAAAGCTTCTAAAACACCTAGGATTTCTTGAGTTACAGGAACATCATTTTGTTCACCAAACCTGAAACTGTGATAATGAGGGTCATCATGATGGGCACCTGTAGATTCAGGATGGAGCCTTGTTGCCAGAGCAACCATGTGAAAAGAGGATTTAATATTTCTGCCTTGTTTTTGTTTTATGAGGGAGATAAAGACCCAGTTGATCATCAGTATGATATTATTCTTAGTAGACAAGTTTTGGAATCAGTATGAGTATCAATCAGTAGGTGAATGGATGAAGGAAGTATGGGGTATATACACTGTAGGGTTTGGCTTAACTGTAAAGAAAGAAACAATGTCATTTGTAAAAGCATAGATGGGACTGAAAATAATTATGTTGAAGGCAATGGGCCACACTTGAAAAGACAAAATTACTTTTTTTGTCTCCTGTGTGTAACATCAATATTTAAAAGGAGAATATACAAGTAAAATGGCACCAGTTAAGGACAAGAAGAGCAAGGAGGTGGGCAGGAAAGAGCAGTAGGTAGATATGATCAGAGCACATGGTAATGAAGCCTGCCACTTTGTACAATTACTACATACTTAGACTTTTCAAAATCACTGGTGGTCAATTATCTCATCAATCATCCCATAAGCCCCCCAACAAAGTGATTGGGGGTCTTCAAGCCTTTTGGTTGGTGTTGAGATATGTACAAACCACACCTATCTCTTGTTCTTTGCCTATTCTCTATTTTTCCATTGGCTACTTCAGAACTGTGTCTTTTACAATAAATTGGACCATATCTTCTGTAATAAGTTGGCAATAGTGAATGAAGTGTTTCCTAGAGACTGACTTGGTATAAGCTGGGTCCTCCAGCCTCTGGCTTTGTGCTGCCTTTTTATGGTTGATGCTTTGTTAATTAGCTGATGGATACTTTATTGAGATTAAAGAATCAAAGAAATGGAGAATTGGCCAGTGTCAGAAAAAAAAAAAATCCCTAAAAGAGTCTGAGATACAGTTTTCATTTGAAGCAAGAAATGGAGAAGGTGCTGACTATGAAGATCAGCCCAGGATCCCTCTCCTGCTCTGCCAGGCATCATTCTAGCCATTCTGCTTCAGCCTGTGAAGATATTCCCAGAGACCTCCAGAAGATGCCAATGCTCTGAACTGCCATGTGGTGAACAACACCTTTGCCTTCATTTCAGGTCCAGCCGCATCAGTGACACTGTGGCAGGTTAAGTTGCAGCTTGCAAATGGAAACATCTCAGGCAGATCACAGTTCTTGATACATGTGTCTATCCAATCAAACACTTAGTGAATGTAGCCTGAGTGTCAGGTACTAGGAACATGGGTAAAGTACTCAAGTCGTTCTTATGACACTTCCTGCTAGTATGAGAAAGACATGGAAAAAAAGCATTGACAGTTAAACACTGCTTGCTGTACCATAGGAAGGGCAGTGCACACGCCTGAGGGTGGGGGCACTAAGAGATGAGATGGTTCTTGCCATCCAAATATTCAAGGAAATGTGTGCACATGGATGCTGAGGCAAGGTACATATCAGGGCTGATCATGCACAGTGAAAGTGTAGCAGGACCAGTGACAGAAGTGTGCCAGTGACCTGAAAGAAGTAGTTGGGTGGCTGGAGAGATGGCTCAGCGTTTAAGAGCACTGACCGTTCTTCCAGAGGACCTATGTTCATTTCCCAGCAACCACATGGCAGCTAACAACTGTCTGTAAATCCAAGATCTGACACCCTTACACAGTTATACATGCAGGCAAATATCAATTCATAAATAAATAAATAAATAAATAAATAAATAGAAAGAAGTAGTTGGAAAGGCAGGACCTCCCTCCATACATCAGGGTTGTGCTCTTATTCTAAATGGAAATCAGTACAGTTGGGGTAGCAGGGAGGCTGGAGGGGCAGAATCCAATTCCTACTTTTGACATCCCCTCCACATCAGCATTTAACATTCTATCCCTGGGTCACCCACTGCTATCTTTTGACCCTGGTGTAACAACCCCTCAGCCTACACTTTGCCAGTTGAATGTGTTTCTGACTAGTCTTGGGTCCCTTTTCCATTTATCTTCTCACTGCCCAGAGATCAGGGAATGATTGTTTTACCACTTAAGGCTTGAAAAGATTTAAGAGTGAATCCAAGGGTAAAAATATGGGCAACACTTCAGAACAAGCCACTGTCCTTTTGGGGCCAGAAAAAGATTTACACCAAAGAGAAAAAGTCACTGTCCTCTTTGCCAGGAAGAAATCATACACCAGTACCCAAGTCTAATTCAGAGCATTCAATCTGATATCACTGATACATTAGACAGAAAAAGAAGACATGGACATATGGGAAACAGAATGTGGCAAACTGAATGTACACCATGAGGAAAGAAAGAGAGGACGTGAACATATTGTAGGTTCTCATACTACCAAGTGAGATGGACGAGTTGTTGTTCACAGTGTGATTTGTTGAAAGGAAACAGTGACTGGGAAACACAAGCTTGTGGTCCTGTCTAGCCATAAAGATCAGTATGCACAGTTATCATTGAGATTTTGCTATTTACTTGCTGAGTTCCACTTTGTACCCAGGCTGACCTTGAACCTATGATTCTCCTACCTCAGTCTTCCAGGTGCTAGGATTACAGATTTGCACCACCCCACTTGGCTTACAACTAATTCCTTACCCCTTGCTGGAGAGGCAATTGTCAAACCTAATTAAATATTTGAGACAACAGGCAAGTTTATCCCACAGCTGCCCCACAGGCTAATGCTGTGCTACTGCCATTCTAAATGTATTTCTAATTTGAAAATAGCTCCAGATTTTCTAAAGAAGACAGGCTATCTTGGGTATCATTTATACTAGACCCCCTAATTTTAATAACATATTCACAAAAAATATTCAAGAGTGACAATGAATGGGTGTAATTTCAGCTACCTGGGAGGTTGAGGCAGGAGGATCAGGAGTTCCAGGAGTTCTAAGCTGCATATTAAGGCCCTGGGGGAAAGCCAGTATAAACATCCCTTTCCATCATCCTGGCTTCATCCAACATGCTCCCAGCTGTTGCTGGCAATTGTGACCCAGTCACCTTGATCCTCCTTGTTTTCTGCAGTGCTGAGGATGGAACCCAATGCCTTTCTCTTACCAAGTGGGTGTCAGCACCTGGCCATGTTCCCAGATCTTACCTTGTTTAAGGGGGTGGCTCATTATGTCCACCTCCTTTGCTTTGGGTTCTTCTGTTCACAGGCAGGGAAGTAACTCCCATGTGTTAGTTGGAAGAGGGGCCTGAGTGTGGTTGACAATCCTGTAAGAAGTCTGTTCTCTTCCAGTCTTCAGATAATCACTAACACTGGTGGGGTTGGGGTGAAGGGCATTTAGTTCACACTTTGATTCATGGCCCAGATATGTCACTGTTTTCCTCATTCATATAGATCTAGCTTCCTCAGAGGGATTTCTTTCTGGTTGGTCCCTGTGTCCCTATGGCACTGTCCAGCTTAGTGTTAGTTTCCTAAGCACTTCCCTGATTTCTGTACTACAGTATACTCCAGGTTTCCATGCCCAGTAGTAACATCAGGCATTCTCACAACAAAAATGCTGTTAGAAATCAAGATAGGGCCTATCGGTTCCTGTTCTGCTTCCGGGACCAGGTGCTGTCTGCAGAGTTCCAGTGCACTCTGTAGCAGGGGCAGATAAAGTCTGCCTCTCACCATACCCACAGCTGCTGCTGAGGGAATTTGCACGGCTACCCACCTCGACCTCGAACTGAGCAAACAGACAAGTACAGGGGTCCCTGAAGGACAGACTCAGACCCCGCCCAGAGGTGAGGAGGGGTCACCAGGCCCAAGTGCCTATATCCCAGCCAGGGAGGGAGAGTTGAGCTCCCATCAGTTTCGGTTCCGCTTCCGGGACCAGGTGCTGCCTGCAGAGTCCCAGCACACTCTGTAGCAGGGGCAGATAAAGTCTGCCTCTCACCGTACCCACAGCTGCTGCTGAGGGAACTTGCGCAGCTACCCACCTCAACTTCCAAAAGAGCGAACAGATAACTTCTGGGGTCTCTGAAGGACAGACTCAGACCCTGCCCAGAGAGGTGACAGGAGGCACACAAGCCCGAGTGCCACAACTGACTAGGACCCACCTAATCGTGAACCACTGAAGCCATGGGCAAAAGTCAGTGTAAAAAATTACATAATAATACAAAGAACAACATGGTAAATCCAGAAGAGGGTGGCGATCTTACAAATACAAGACCTGAACTGAACAATGAAGAGAAAACAGAAGGAAGCAACACCAAAAATTCCTTTTTGATGATCATCGAAGCTCTCAAAGAAGATATGAAAAATAGCCTTAAAGAAATAGAAGAAAATACAAACAAAAAATTGGAAGAGATGAAAAAATCTATGAAAGAAACATGCCAGGAACTAAAAGCTGAAATAAAAGCTGAAATAGAAGCAATAAAAAAGGCACAAAATGAGGCAAAGATGGAAATAGAAAAACTGAAGAAAAGAGCTGGAACCACAAATACAAGCATAACAAACAGAGTTCAAGAGATGGAAGATAGAGTCTCTGAAGTGGAAGACTCAGTAGCTCAAATAGATATATCAGTCAAAGAAAATAGTAAAACTAAAAAAGCCATAACTCAAAATGTTCAGGAAATCTGGAACACCATGAAAAGACCTAATTTGAGAATAATAGGAATAGAAGAAGGAGAATAATACAAGCTCAAAGGCACAGATAATGTTTTCAATAAAATCATAGAAGAAAACTTTCCTAACCTGAAGAAGGAAATGCCTATAAAGATACAAGAAGCTTACAGAACACCAAATAGATATGATCCCCCAAAAAAGTCAGCGCGCCACATTATAATCAAGCCATAAAACATACAGAACAAAGAAAAAATTTTAAGAGCTGCAAAAGAAAAGGGCCAACTCACATATAAAGGCAGATCCATCAAAATAACACCTGACTATTCAATGGAAACGATGAAAGCTAGAAGGGCTTGGTCAGAAGTTATACAGACGCTAAAACAGCATGGTTGCCAAACTAGAATGCTGTACCCTGCAAAATTATCAATCATAGATGGAGTAACTCCATAGATGGAGTAAACAAGGTATTTCAGGACAAAGTCAGACTGAAAGAATATCTATCTACCAATCCAGCACTACAGAGAGTATTAAAGGGAAAACTCCAAACTAAGGACCCCAGATAAACCCACGAAATCACAAACAATCAATAATTTCACAGAAGAATACCCTAGAGAAAGGAAATACAAACAAGTTACCACCAAAATGGCAGGAAATATGAATCAATGGCCACTAATTTCCCTTAATATCAATGGTCTCAACTCTCCTATAAAATGTCACACACTAACAAGATGGATACAACAACAGAAGCCATCTTTCTGTTGCCTACAAGAAACACACCTCAACCGCAAAGACAGACACAGGTTTAGAATAAAGGGTTGGGAAAAGATTTTCCAGTCAAACGGTCCTAAGAAACAAGCAGGGGTTGCAATCCTAATATCTAACAAAGTAGACTTTAAGCTAAAAGCAGTTAAAAGGGACCAAGATGGTCACTACTTATTCATCACAGGAAAAATTGGTCAAGAGGAAATTTCAATCTTGAATGTTTATGTCCCTAGTATAAGGGCACCTCGTATGTAAAAGAAACACTGCTAAAGCTCGAATCCCACATCAATTCTTACACCCTAATAGTGGGAGACTTCAATATCCCACTTTCAACCCTGGATAGATCAACCAGATAGAGTCTCAACAGAGAAATAAGGAGTCTAAATGAGGTTATGATGCAAATGGATTTCATAGATATCTACAGAAGCTTCCACCCAAAGGCAAAGGAATATACATATTTCTCAGCTCCTCATGGAACTTTCTCCAAAATTGACCACATAATTGGTCATAAAGCAAATATCAACAGATACACAAAAATGGAAATAATCCCTTGTAACATATCAGACCACCAAGGCCTAAATTTAGAGTTCAACAACATCAAAACCCAAAGAAAGCCTACCAACTCATGGAAACTAAACATCACTTAGCTGAACCATCTCTGGGTCAAGGAAGAAATTAAGAAAGAAATCAAAGTCTTCCTAGAATTCAATGAAAATGAATCTACAATGTATCCAAACTTGTGGGACACAATGAAAGCAGTCTTAAGAGGAAAATTCATAGCGCTAGATGCCTATATGAAAAACCTAGAGAAATCCCACACTAGAGACCTACCAGCTCAGCTGAAAGCCTTAGAACAATTAGAAGTGAACTCACCTAGAAGGAGTAGATGGCAGGAAATAATCAAACTTAGAGCTGAAATCAATACAATTGAAACAAAAAGAACAATACAAAGAATCAATGAATCTAAGAGTTGGTTCTTTGAGAAAGTTAACAAGATAGATAAGCCCTTAGCCAAACTAATCGAAAAACAGAGAGAGAGTGTTCAAATCAACAAAATCAGAAACGAAAAAGGGGACATAACAACAGACCCCCAGGAAATACAGAGAATTATCAGATCATATTTTGAAAATCTGTATTCCACAAAAATGGAAAACCTAGAAGAAATGGACAGCTTTCTGGACAGGTACCATCTACCAAAATTAAATGAAGATCGGATTAATTACCTAAACAGGCCTATAACCCTTAAGGAAATTGAAGCTATCATTAAAAACCTCCCCAAAAATAAAAGCCCTGGTCCAGATGGTTTCAGTGCCGAATTCTACCAGACATTTAAAGAAGAATTACTACCATTACTCCTCAAACTATTTCACACAGTAGAAACTGAAGGAATATTGCCAAATTCCTTTTATGAGGCCACAATCACCCTAATACCCAAGCCACTCAAAGACACAACAAAGAAGGAGAATTACAGACCAATTTCCCTCATGAATATTGATGCAAAAATTCTCAACAAAATTTTGGCAAACCATATACAACAATATATAAAAGATATCATCCACCACGACCAAGTAGGCTTCATCCCAGAAATGCAGGGCTGGTTTAACATATGAAAAACTGTAAATGTTATCCATCATATAAACAAACTAAAGGAACAAAACCACATGATCATATCCTTACATGTGGAAAAAAGCCTTTGACAAAATCCAACACTCCTTTATGTTTAAAGCCCTGGAGAGATCAGGAATACAGGGAGAATACCTAAATATAATAAAGGCGATTTACAAGAAGCCCACAGCCAGCATCAAACTTAATGGAGAAAAACTCAAAGAAATCCCACTAAAGTCAGGAACTAGACAAGGACATCCTCTCTCCCCTTATCTATTCAATATAGTTCTCGAAGTTTTAGCTAAAGCAATAAGGGAACAAAAAGAGATTAAGGGGACACAAATTGGAAAAGAAGAATTGAAGCTATCTCTATTTGCAGATGATATGATTGTATAAATAAGTGACCCACAAAATTCTTCCAAGA